>JALIZH010013071.1:0-36973 GCA_030522465.1 Rhipicephalus appendiculatus
GAAGGTGGGTCAGCACGGCAGAACGTAGCATGGTGCCGCCTGGCAAGGCCCGCGCACATGTATAGCTGCTTCCTTGTATTCTGCGGTAGTTTCTGATGGTGCCGTCTGAAAGACTTCGAACGAAATGGGCTTCTTCTGCCGGCATCATGTGCAGTCAGCGCCAAAAGTTTAGAAACCACGAGACTCACAAAAAATGCTGATTATTTCCGCTTCTTCGAAAGGCAGGTTTAAATTTCGATTTCTGGCGTGCTCTAAAACGCGCTAATAACATCTGTAGCTCTACTGAATACACTCAGAAATTGCCGGGAAAATCATTGTTTTTTCCGACCTAAATGTGTGATGACGACCTCACATAACAAGGAACGTTGGCGTAAAAAGGCGGGTATAAAAAAGCTGCACCCTCGACAACCTCCGCAGCCTCTTCTAAATACATGCAAGAAGTGCAATAGGCTTTCGTAAATGGCGATTGCTCGGGTGGGTGCATGTCGTTATTTTGGTTAGAGCGTGTTGAATGCCTACGACATATCATATTGAAGTCATTCGAGTGCGGTTAAAGTAATCAAAATCCGCAAGTTCTTGGCATAACCTCTAGAGCTTTTCTAATGAATCACTCGCCGTCATTGGAAGGAGGGGAATGAAGGAAGGAAAGAAGAAAGGAAGGAATAAAAAGAAAAGGGAGAGAGCAGGAACGTGAACCAGAAACATGTCCGGTTGGCTACCCTACGCTGGATGAATGAGAAGGGGGGAATAAAAAGGTGAGAGAGAGAGAGAGAGACAGAAGAGCGCAGTTTCGCCCTGTGAGCACTTTCAAAGGTGTACGCAACTGAACACGTACTTTTGCGTGGCGTGTTTCGCGTATGTCTTATATCGGTGAAGTAAGTTGTGGATGTAATTTCACTTCATGATATCTGTTAGCAGTAGCCACTCCAGATGGAAGCCGATCCGGAACTCATAAAACGACTATGCATCCCTCTTGAACCATTAGCACATTTTTTTTTTCATTTGAAAGGGCTAACTTTTTGAGCTACATCGTGGCTAATACAGAATAACTCGCAACGAAAAAGCTTGCGAGAAAAAGACCGCTACGTAAAATCTCAAAGGAGACAGGATCTTTGTTGCAGCAATACTTCTTTGCAGATTAGTTGGTTTATGCTGAAATCCATACTTGCTCCTTCTTTAATCTTGCTCCTTCATCTAGACATGCTGAAATCTAGACTTCTTTCTGCTTGTGCAGCAAGTCTAGAGGAGACAGGATCATGGCTACATAAACATATCTTTCGAGGAGGCTTGCGACGGTGAATATTTCGGCTTCTTACTATGACGTAATGAGCTGAACAACGTCACGACGTGTCCTATCATTCACCGTTGCTGAACAGTGCAATTCATTGTGAGTTGGCCTGATTGCATACCACTCGTATAGGTGAAGGTGTTCTATGTGCAGGCATGAAAGTGTACTGATGTCAGGTTACCACAACTGTTGATGTGACCATGGTCGCGTGCACCATCAAAATGACCATGGAAGCGAAGTCACCATAGTAACATTGTGTTGCAGCAGGCGCCTCTCGAGGTTAATTGTTTTTAACGAAGGCTGCAGAGTGGATCACAGAAAAAAAGAGGCAGGCGATTTCTTAGTAGATATTCAAAAGAAAAAAAAAATAGACCAGGTCATGTATTTGGAAGGACAAATACCACATTGTAAGTTAGAGTGTCGGAATGGATACCAAGGGGTGGGAGGCGCGGCCGAGGACGGCAAGAGGTTAGATGGAGCGACGAAATTAAGAAATTTTATGGGATGAAATGGAACCAGGTAGCTCAGGACAAAGCGTTTTATAGACCACAGGGACATGCCTTCGTCCTGCAGTGGCAAAATGACATGATGATGATGATGATGACGTCGATGAATGTGGGTGACACTGCATTTGACGCGTTATGCCCTAGAATTCGCGCGCGTGTACCGCTTTCCTGTTGAAGCAACGTCCTAAATGTTGGCCGGAGAGGCCATGCTTCCTCACAACTCACTGACTGTTCGTTTCAACGACTCGCAGGACTTCTGGTCTACTTCAGCTACGGCATAAAAAAACACAGCAAGCTCAATCCGGACAGCGTCATCTCGCCGCAGACGTCACTCCTTGCTATGGAGTCACGAGACCAACCTCGCAAGTGGGGTGCCATGGACCAGGAAGTGACGTCAGCAGCCACAGGCCTGGCCGAAGCGGGTGACAGCAGCACTGACGACAAGCAGCCGCTCGTGTCGTCTCCGCCTCCGAGATCCTCGTCCTAGGTGTACGTGCGTGGTAATGTTGCTGACAGGTGGTGTCCAAAGCTGTCCAACGTCTATGACGCGTTTCCGGGCCCCGCTTTACTTCCTCAGCGTGAAGCAAGCAGAACAATAGCTTCTAAGATCTTCGTAATGTTAACATGAGGGCCCTGTCGCTCAAGCGTGGATTCGGGAGCCACTTATCAGTCCGCTATTACGTCACACAGGAGTTATATCTATTTTGATGCTGTGAAAATGTGCGGCTGATGTCCAGTTGGATTATCGAGCGAACGAACTTTTCTTTGTTTCACTAGGGGAAGTAATATCCTTTGCTCTACCCAGAGCGCGAGGCTTTATTTTTGACTATCAGCTCACTCGTCAACTGATCTCTCTGTCTGTGGTAAAAGCTTGAGTTCATCCATAAATTCAGTGAGTGTTATTCAACGCTTCAGAATGTTTGAAGGACAGCTCGGCCCGATTATATGGTGCTTTTAGTTGAGCGTCGCCGACCGATGTTTCTCTTTCGTTTATTTCTGAAATCAGGGCTTTCACTACCCCAGTAATACCTCGCTTCTACCTAAGAAAGGGTTTCGAGCAGTCGTACAAGGCAATACATCGCCACCGAGAGGTGAAGGTGAGGCTACCGTGCGCTGATACCGCGGAAGTGACCACAGAAGCTTTGACAATGCCGAAGGACGAATGGAGGAAAGAGCTGGACTGAATGGGCCAAGAGTCACTAATCTTTTTAGGGCGCATGTACCATGTATGAGTCCAGGCGTATCCCACTTAAAATAACGGAGAATACGTCAGTGTAAGACATCTTGAGGACGTCTTGTTCAGACCAGTATCTTTCTATCACCACACCATACCGAAACGTGTGGAGAAATGATGTCGTCAGACTCCAAGACAAAGTGCTGATCTCCAGGTTACCTTGTTCTGAGAAGTTTAACTATCGCAAAGAAGAATGAGGCGCATACAGAAATGGCGTCGTCAGGCATCCAACTAAAGATGTTCACGTAATCAAGTAGTGGACTTAGGCGTCATGCTTTCGTGTGATTCGTGTCACACTTACGGAATACTTATCGATACCACAGAAATTTATATAAACTCGGCAGAAAGCCCTTACACGACAGAGTGAGATAACACCGCTGTATCATTGCGACGAAAAAAACTCTATGCCGTCTTGCAAGGACATTAAATTTGTCACAGTACACTGTCACAGCTTGTCACAGTACCCGCACTATACGACCAGTACACAATATTCCACAAAATATGCCCGCATCAATGAAAAGAATAAATGCGCCATTTCATGTAAG
This sequence comes from Rhipicephalus appendiculatus, assembly GCA_030522465.1. Taxonomy (NCBI): domain Eukaryota; kingdom Metazoa; phylum Arthropoda; class Arachnida; order Ixodida; family Ixodidae; genus Rhipicephalus; species Rhipicephalus appendiculatus. Next base: position 3,574 of record JALIZH010013071.1, read on the forward strand.
TAAGAATACCGTAAAGTTATGCACCCATTTTCTCAAAGAGAACGTAGGATTTGCATATAAATAACTTTCCATAAGAAATCCCCACTTTAAATTAGAGCGTCGCATTCATTAAATAAATCTGCATTGTTTTGCATAACATCACTGCCATACTTTTTTCTCCGGCACAGAGAAAAAAGTCATTCAAATGTTAATGGGAGTACTAAAGGCGTATTTCTGGTGGCTTGGAAGCCTCATTTTCTTTTATTTTTCTTATGTGGCGGGAGACTCGCCTCCGTGATTTTAAACACCGGCGATGACGCGTCAACTCCTATAACCCGAAGCATTGTTCGTAGCTGTAGTTAATCGGTGATAACCATGGTGTCGATTACTCGACACAGTATTGTGCATGTTTGCGGTAACATGTCGAAAAAAATGCGTGAACTTAAAATGCCGTCGCATCAGGGGCGTAGCCAGAAATTTTTTTTCGGGGGGGGGGGGGGGGGGGGCTCTTTAATTTCGGAGGGGCCACCTCCTTGACATGGTCATTTTTCGTTCTCTATGCAATGGCGCAAAAAAATTTCGGGAGAGGGGGGGGGGGGGGGGGGGGCACGTGCCCAGTGTGCCACCCCCTGGCTACGCCACTGCGTGGCATCGACTTATTTTGGTCGGTTCATCAGTAAAAATCTCTCCGGTAAATTTTGTCATTCCCGCCATAGTCAGCTGGGCCTGTATTGCCGTGCTGTTTAATACATAAAACATAACGAAAACTGACATAGCATACTAACACATAGGAATACAAGCGTTGAAGATGAACTGTCGGTTCACGAAGAGAAACCATGTAGCGCCATCTACACGCTTGACACCGAATTCAAAAGGGCGCAAACAGCCCCCGAGAGTTCAGCTTTGTTGCGAATCTCAGAGGCTACGCATTAGGCGTTCGATATTGATCAACCAGGGGGAGACACAGTACCGAGCGCGCCATAACTGCCGTTGGCGGCGACATTCGAAACCTCACTGGGAGCTAAGTACGTAGCGAAACAGCGCTCACGCGCAGACAGCGTATGCTGTAGATGATACGAACTAAGGGTCATGCGACACTTTATAACGAAGGACAACTTACCGCTAATAATACTAAATTTGAAGACACCAAATATTTAGCGCTTATTCACTGCCTATGAGGAATGTGGTGAAGTCTACAATATTTTAGGACGAATGCCAAACCTTCTGGTGTCGGATAATTTTAGTTGTAGTTTTTTTTTCCTCAGGTAATAACTATTCGTACTATTGGCATAGTTTCACAATCTCATAATAATGGAGTTATGCGGGATCGATTGCGAAAAACCCTAGTGACGCCTATCGTATGAAGTAAGATGTAAGAATTGATTAAACGAGAAAGATCATAGTGGAAGCTAATTGTTATGTTTACATCAAATGCATTTCACTTGAACGTAACTCTTATTTAAATATGGCGGGAACAAACAGTGCTGGAGACAGGAGGGAGAAAGAACGACAGAAGAGGGCGCTGAACTAACAGCCACTGGTTTATTGCTGGGGAATGCAATATGTTTTTGCTGAAGCATGTGACGTGGTGACATCTTGTCTATCTCTGCGCAGATACTGTATTTTTGTTGGTCTTCCGAGCAATGCGCAAAGCTTCTGTATATATATGTATATTGCATTTCACCGCAATAAACCAGTGGTTATTAGTTCAGCGCCCTCGTCTGTCGTTCGTTTCCCCTTCTGTGTCCAGCGCTCATTGTTCCCGTCCTAATCATGTACCGACCAGCCCAGTTAGGTGCTCTCCTGTGAGTCGTAGTTCCCGCAACGCTCTTTGTGGCTTCGTTCTGTTCTACCGTGTCAAAAATTTAAAGCGAAATTGAAGTGTAAGCTAACGGGTCTTGCCACAGATAGGAATCGAATCTTTACACACGTGGTGTTTTAACTGACAATTAATCTACGGCAGCGCTATCGTGACGTTCGCATTCTTGCATATTTTAGGCCCTGAGAGTGTTAGCCAGCGCCTCCCACGGCCAACTTGAGGCCTACTTTAGCGAGTGCCACCATGTTGGGACAAGGAATGCCCTCAGGTAATCGTCTGGTGCATACCGCATGGTGAGATAATACAGGAAGTTAGCTTACGATTGTATTAGCAGTTTCGTTCTATCGAAGTGAAGAGAAAGTATTTTTCTGTCAACGGCGAGCGATATTGCGCAACGAACATTGCCTTTATATAGGCCCACTGATGTCTATCAATCAAGTGTGTGTATCCGTAAGTAATTATTCAGTTGTTGAACTGTAAGTGTTGTTGCAGAGTCGTCCGTTGAATCGTGTACACCAGCATCGATTGCTTTACGTGTGTTACTGCGTTACCCGCAGTCCACGAGTCGACATAACTGAGTAGTGTAAGTGTTGTATTCTTTAAAGAAAAATGGTGTTAGCGTTTTTCGAGAGAATGGCAGTTACATATAACGTAAATAACGGTTGCTCTTTTCTCCCTTCTCGCTGTTGTGGAAATCGAACAATCCTAAGCCTTCATGTCTTTCATGCGATTCCCAAAGGGGAAGATATGATGAACGTTGATCGACATTACTGTCAAGAGTCGATATTTGGCTTTATCAAATGTGTAATCATTGAATGACATGGTGCGGCAGAAGCGCCGAACTAGCCGTTTATATTTGCGCGAAGCGCTTTTCTGTGATTCGAGTTTGGATGGCGGCTATATCTTACTTTTATTTATTGTTGTTATCGTATACACTTAGACGTCGCTACATGTTTCTTGTTTTAATCCCTTTTATTTCATTGAAATGTGCTGAGACCACTATTTTTTGGCGATCGTGATTGTGATTTAGAGGCACTGAAAGGGTGCCTTCAATAAAGAAGAAAAACTAATGCTTGTTGCTAACCTTGTGGTATTGTTCGATTTATTCACTTTTTTCCTGCGTTCGTCTATGCGCAAGACAAAATGTCAATTTCACCAGAAGGACGAAGCAGCGAATGCGATGGCAGCGCGTTGGAATATTATACGCAGTTAAAGTAGCAACTTTAGAGGCAATACAAATCGCAGCAAAGATGATATTGATGAGCAAGCAGGTGGGCTGCGGCGTGACCCGAGCCACATGAAGGTGGAGACTCGATGGCCAAGACAAGCCGCGCGCAGCATGGTGGTGTTGATGACAAACGGCTTCAGTGGGCAGATAATTTTAGTTCGTAAAGCGTAAGATGGGTTGAACAAGACGTAAGACACGTAGTGGTTCTCCAATATGGTGGCTTAACGATGATGTCACTGTGTCATATGCAACGCCACGGTTCCCTGCTGACCCGTGAACGAGGGCTTACACAGCATAGCCAGCGCTTCTGACCACATGTGCAGCGTTCCGACATGGCTGGACCTGCAATAAGCGAGAGCAAACATTCGTTCTGGCACTCGCTTGAACCCGAACTGAGCGGCGAGTGCACACGCAACGCGAAGTTACCAGCGTTTGTCGCAACTACATGTTGTACTCGTGGCTTCGCAGATCGCGTTCAGCGTAGGGCCCGCCATGCCGCGCTGAGCCATGCCCTAGGCCCTTTGCGCCATCTAGCAGGCGCGATGGCGTAGATGGCGTAAAGGGCCCTAGGGCGCGTTAGCGCGGCACCGCTGCAGGTGGTTAGTGAAGAAGCATCTGCGACGTTAAAGCAGTGCAGTGTATCCAGAGATAAGGCGGGCACTCGATCTAAAAAGGATGTGAATATACAGCCCACCGTTTGCACTCAAGGGCAAGTATGTGCTCGTGGCAGAGGTGTGTAAGGTGCTCCGTCAGGAAGCGAAGGGTCGGAGGTTCGACTCCTTCTCGACCGCCTGGACCCGGGCGTAATTCAATTTTAATAAAATTTATTCTGGGTGCATTTCAAAAGGTAAGCCTACATACATCCTCTGGAAAACTTGGTATTTTTTTTTTATTCTTGAAAGTTCCTTCCGATACTAATAAAATTTATTTTGGGTGTATTTACGACCATAAAGGTAAGTCTATAGCCCTTGGAAATTTTGTGTTTATCGATTTTCGAAAGTTTCTCTTGCATGTAATAAAGTTTATTCTGGGTGCATATCTGACCAAAAAAGGTAAGTCCTTGGAATTTTGTGTTTAGAACGTTTAGAAAGCTGGAGAAAGCGAAGCATTACGTAATGGGCGTATTATGGCCCATGCCTTTGAAACCATGGTTTCGTGAGCGTAATTTTAAAATAGTAAGCATTTCTATACCGACAAATTTGTGCGTCTGTCCCTCGGTCACGTGATATGGTATAACAAAAGAGAAATGAGTATAAAACAAAAATTTCTACGGTGGCGGTAGGTTTCGAACCCAAGACCCCACGCTCCGCATGCTAGTGTCTTAACCACCGGGCAAAACTCCCGTGCATGCTGAATGCGAACATTTCGCAACCACATGAATGCGATGTGCATGAAATAAAAAAAAATGAAAATGTAAAAGGATAAGGACCTTTATAAAAGATTCGTTGAAATTTTGAGTGGGTTGGATAAATACTCTGTCTAAAACAACGTGCGAAGTCGAACAGAGCATCCTAAAAATCAGGAAAGTTCCGACGTTGCGAAAATTCAACGCCAGATATTCGTTTTAGTGGTCGAAGGAGGCGCCTTCCGTGGGACCGCACCAGACTCTGCATAATGCTAGAACGAAGACTAAAGAACACTTTATTTTATATGAAAATAAATAAACTGAAACTGAATGGTGCCTTGGCAATATCGCCCGGGAAATAAAGAAAACCAGCATTTAGTATGTGCCAGCACTTTCGTGCGTCAGCTGTGAATAACAACTTTATTTGTGGTGTCGTCGTATTCAAAAAGACGTGGCAGATAAAGAGACATATCACGTGAGAAAAGATGTGCCTATTTACAAGAAGGGTGCGGAAAAATAAACAACAGTAACAGTCGTCTTCAAAAAGGGAAGTCGTGACCGTGACGCTTCAGGTAGCTCTGCGCCATCTGCTCGAAGGCCTGCAAACAAAAGAAAAAAGAAACGTGATTTCGAGACAGTTGTAAGTAAGAGGAATTGACGACCTCCCATTTGTAGCACGAAGCCACAATGTAAGTCATACAGATTTCTCATAAAGAAAGCGTCTAGTTGCCGAAAAAAAAATTCAGGCAGCTTCACCCTAGTGTTGCCAAGCCTGAAGGAAGTACGTAGCTGGGCAGCCTTCTTTGTTTCTCTTCGGTGTTTTTTTTTCCTTTCTTTCCTGCTCTCTTTCTTTCTTTTCGCATTTTCCAGTTTTTTTTCTCGTCTTTTTTTCTCTTTGTTTCTATTTATTTATATTTTTCTTCCGACTTTTTCCCTTTCTTTCTCTCTCTATTTCGTTCTTGCTTCCTCTTTTTTTTTTCTTTTTCAATTTGTATACGTGGTTTTGCCTGCGTTACTTCAGGCGACGAGAGCATACGACAGCCCGGGCCCCTAAAGTGCTCCGCACTTAACATTACCATCAAGGCACTCGAAGAACAAGAGGAAGAAGACTTCTCTTTGGCACGAGCGCGCGTTGAATATGCTACAGATGGCTATGTTATATGTGGTTTTGTCTGAATTACACCAAGCGGCGACGACAGCATACGACAGCATACCCTCTTCAGGCTCGAATTATGATGCACTGTCTACTCATTGTGTCAAATTCACATACCATAATTCTAAGGCACTCAATATTACATTCCAATAAAGAAACTGAAGTAATGTGCTGTTTTGTGTGAGTTTGTGTAATTACTTGTAATTAGCATGAAATTAAATATTTCCCTATTCTGCGGGCAGTCATGTTCCATTTTGACATAGAAAGAATGAAATCATAGGCTCTAATTGCGTGTGCAATTAGTTTTTGGTTGCATTCACTTCGAGAAAATAAAAGTAATACTTTTCACTTTGGTTGTGGAACGCGGCACGTAGAACGACCCGTCAAACATCGTAATGCCTTCGATAAAGTGGTCGGCTGTACGCAGCACACTGAGTGAAGACATATTGGCAATGCAGAAGATTAAATTCACCCAATGAGCAATTTATCTTGCCCTCCTTTGGCCACAAGTTGACACAACTAGCATAAAAAAGTTGCGAGCACAGACGTAGCCACTGCCGCTGAAGGGGTTATGACAGCATACGACAGCCCGCCCCCCCTAATGTGCTCGGCACTTAAAGTTCGTCCTGGTCCGATGATCGAACCCGGTACCAACGCCTTTCTGGGGTAATCGCTCTACCCATTGTGCTAACCTGGAAGCTAGCAATTGGCAGTGCGAGGGCGAATTTATTGAACTGGAAGTGCATGGACACAATATTGCAAATCAGTTCCGCGGAATCCCACAAAGTGGCGGAAGCGATCACAAAAGGAAATTGACGACCACAAGTTTGTAGCACGAAGCCACAAGGAGATCCATATCGATCCCTTAACAGAAAACTTCTTAGTTGCCGAAGAGTTCAGAGAAAAAAATGTTCTCAGAAAAGTTCTGAGAAATCCGAATGGACTTTCTTGCGGCTTTGTGCTACGAACTTGTGGTCGTCAATTACTCTTTCTTATCCCTTCTGCCACCTTGCGGTATTCCGTAGAAATTACTTGCAAGAGATATAAGTGCCAGGTCGTGACTTGCAACAGTTATCAGGTCGTGTCTATCAATGACTTTTACAAAAAAAAAAAAAAAAAAAACTACCCGAACAAAGGTAGCAAAAAAAAAAAAATTGCCGAGGTAAAGAATATCTGCAAGACTGGCTCAATAACGGCAGAATCGACAGAACAACATGCGGCAGAATCGGCCTCTGCAAACTGAACACTAATTCGAGCTCACGCTGATGTATGAACAACGCTCTTCGTAATTTTATTTTATAGGCTTTCGCGGTTATTTGTACTCCTATTGCAAGTACGACAAAAATAAGTGGCATTGAAATATAGCCGTTATATACAGGGCGTTTCAGCTAACTTATTGCAAGTGTACTTTTCTGAGTTCGTGCGCTCGAAAGCGAAGCTTATCATAGATGAAATAATCCGGCGTTCTTGAACAAGCGTCATAACTTTTCTATTGAATATTTCGCGTCAAGGTTATTATTTTAAAGGTTAATTAAGCCATCTTTGCTTTTTATTAGCTCATTGAATTGGCAGTTATCTTAGCAAGATGAAATATCCCAACGCTTCAGAACAAATGCCACAATTTTGTTTCGAAGATTTTTCGCTAGAGTTACTAATTAAAAAGCTAATTAAGTCATTCATGTTAATTACCCAGCTTGGTGGATTGTAAAAATATGCCGACGTGCTGCTGACAGCTCAGAAAAATACTGGGCTAATTGGACAAGCATACCGCATATTTTGTTCTGTAATTAATATTTTGTTCTTGTAATACAAGGCGCAAGGTAGCTGAAGGACCCTGTATCACATACAAATGAATAATCATTTAGAGCTTCTTGTTGCGTATAGCGCATTGAATTAAGTCAGAGATTGTGTCCGAGGGATGCTGGCGATTTCGAGAACTGTAGTAAAACAAAAAAAAAAAAAAACAGGACATTCACTATTTTTACTGTTATGGTTCAAACAAATCCGATAGCCTAAGAAATCCTGGTAATAATGTCGGCACTGAAATACAAGGGAGTGCCCAAAATCGATCAAGAACATTGCCGACGCCGTCAAAGCCTCAAAGTCGAAGACATCAGTAGTCCGTATTACAGGCAAAATTTTGCATTTGTTTTCGAGCTGAAAAAAAGAAATATCTGTAACTAATGAAGAAAATGCGCCAAACACACGAGTCATAATGCCTACATAGGTGAGGTTTTCTGGGGAGAGTACGGAGGATTGAAATGTGGAGAGTAATGTGGAGGAAATGTGGAGGAAATGTGGAGTAATGTGGAGGAAATGGAATGTGGATGGGAAATGTGGAGAGTACGGGAAATGGGGAGAGTAAGGAGGATGGGAAATGGGACGTCTACCAATACCATTGTATCCTGCGGACAGCTGGACACCTAGACTCGTGTCCGATAGAACGGCAAGCCATCAACACTTAACGCCACCAGCTGCCCCTCCCGTCAAAAGAAGGTTTGATACGTCGTCACCTATTACTGAGCAGACGCATGGAGAAAACGCGAAGCACGTCGCGTCATGTGTCATTTGCAATGTGCTTCATGTTTCCACATTGAGTGTGTTCAACGTTACAGCTAAAGATGTGACATTCAGGAATGCACATCTTACAGTTCAACACAATGCGTTGGCCCGGCTGGTTGGTGTGAATCCATGGTGCCTTTTAGCGCCGAAACGACAATACGGGACAGAAGACAGGACAAACCGCTACTCTCAACGCTCATCATTTATTGCGGTACTCCAATCTTCATACAGAAGAAATACGAAGAGATCATGTCCGAGAAGTAACAGTGATACACACAAGAAGTTACGTGAAGTTGTGCCTCATAGCCACAGAACGCGGCCAAAAATTTTAAGCACGTGGCCACTAGATGCCGAATCCCAATAGTAAATTCTGCACACACCCCCTCCCTCTGGAAATTGTAAATGCTGTGCAGCCGTACTTGTAAAGAAAATTAAAATAACCGCAATGTGAAAAGAACCGCATGAAGTTTGTAGAATGCAGCGTTGGTGGGGTCTACAAGGTTCCACTCTATTGTGGCAAAGTGTATGCAGGTCAGTCAAGGCGCTGTGCTAATGAGTGCCTTAAAGAACACGACCGATCCCTGCTTACAGCTACAGGTTCCCATTTAGCTTAACATTGCAAAGGTGCAATTGTTAAGCTTTGTTTAGACAGTCCGCTATATTAAAGAAGAGCCTCGACACCCCCCCCCCCCCCCCCCGGTAATTACCGGAAGCTTTTTTCATGCAGTCATTGGGATCGCAGTGCATTAGTGTTCCTTCTTTAATAATGTACAAAACTGAATTTTCTTTCTTCGATTCGGTATCATGAGTGTGCTCTGTTGATCAAGTTCGTGGTGGGTGCTGCGCATGGTGTACACTACGCATGATCTTCTGGTATCTGTTCTGTATAAAGAGTGGTGTGGCGCAATAAATGATGTCAGTTGACAGTATCGCTCTGTCCAGTTTTCTGCATTGTATTGTCGTTTTGCGCTAAAAAAAACACTATGGATTCGCCTCTTATAGGCAATGAACCTGTCCTCTATAACTGCCTCTCCAAAAGGATCGCCCTATGGGTCCGGTGCTACATTGTACCGTGACTTGACCAGTAATACTGCGCATTCAGAAGAGCGTTGGCGCGGCGGCGTATGGTTGCGCTGCTACATGGCACACCCAAAAACGTGTAAAACGAGTGGTCCGGGTCGTGCACATACGTATCAGTGTGTGTGTGCCACTTTAACACTAGACAAATCTTTGTGAGCTCACCACACTATATATTGAGCACGGGAAGGGCGACCACACATGCAGCACTACGCGGGCTCGAATGAAAGTTATCGTACGCTTGCACCCACCTCAATCTCGGCCATTATCTCCGGGTCGATGTGGCATCGCACGTTCCCGTCGGGGTCCTCGGAGAGCAGTCTCGAGCCGCTGTCCAGGCTATGCGCGTCGTCCTCGGAACAGCAACTGCCACTATCCGTGTGCAGCAGAGGAAGCTCTTCGTTCCTGGCCACCACGGCCGCCAGTAAGGTGGCGTGGTCGCCATCTTTAGCTCCGCCGGGGCCTCCTACTCTCGGTTCGGAGCCACCGGGCGACGCCAGCTCCTCTGGCGGCGGAGAGGACCCCGTCCTCCACGCCGGGTGACCGTTGTCTTCGGTCGCCGCCGTCGTTCCGTGAGACGAAGGCGGGTGCTCGACGGCCGGTGACGGGAGACGCGACTCCTGTTCCTGGAGCTGCAGGTACGGCAGCTCCATGTGTTGTTCCTCGGCCGAAAGAAGCGAGGCGGCGTCGGCTGACGAGGCCGCCGTTGCAGTAGCGCCGACCGTCGCTAAGGCAGCGCCGGTACCGCCGCCGCCGCCTCCGCCGTGGTGAGCCTTGAGCCGCTTGTTCTGGGACTCGGTTCGACCGCGGAATGACTGGATAAAAAAGAGCGCGCACACACAGTGTCACTTGGCTACTGACTAAAGCTGGTGGGAAAGAGGTCACATACGAACTGGCACGCCCAAAAGTAGATACAAGTGCACAAAGAATGCTAATATCATCATAATGTGTGGCTACAAGTATGCATGAGAAATTGATTTGTGCAAGAAGCCCATATATGACACCATGAGGACCTATGAATTAATTTTTATAGTTCTTATAGACGTTCTTATTAGGCAGAGGGACCACGTCCTCTCTGGACTCTTGTGGTGGAGTACATAGGCAAGCGCAGCTACTAATGCAATGCTCTTGTAGGCGGCACACGCGTACTTATACAAAAGTCCTGTTTTCGCACTAAACAGACTCGTACTTGGCGGGTGAACCCGTCTCTGATTCTATGGCACTCAGCGAAACCTTCAGTATGTGGAGATGGTGATCTAAATTGATGCACCTGAATGGATACAGCCGCACAAGTTTATCGAAGCGTTCACTCTCCTTAGAAGCACTATACTCAATGCGTTTCTTTCCTAGCTTAGAAGCGGCTACATGGCGACTGGCTATTTCCACATGGCCGCTTATATAAAACGTCCAAATATCCTGCACGTCCCGTTTCTATTCATGGGTTCAAGTTCTGGATGTCACTAAATCGCGAAAAGAAATGCCAGAACAGGGCAAACAAGCATATTTCCTATTTTCGATCGGCATGTGTACTTGCCATGAGTTGGCAATGCACTCCTACTTACCTTCTTGTGCGTGCTCCCGAATCGGCCCTTGCGCGACTCGAGAAAGTCTCCGATGATGCGCAGCGGGCTCCGGCGGCTCTTGGACGCAGTGCGGGTGTCCTCCATCTCCTTGGAGTCTGAACTCTTGGTCGTGTCGTCGGACTCGTCGCCGGCCTTGCCCGCGCCGTTGTTGACTGCATTAAACATACCGTGTTGTTAGAGGCACTTGTCAGAGATCGAAACTATTAACGTTAAAGGGCTCCTAAACCACCTATGATATATTTTTTAACATTTCAAATAAACGCGCGCCGGGCTCAGAATACCGCTGTGACGACTTCCACGACTTCCACGAAACAATCCCTTCTGCTGTCCGGGCCTTTCGGTAATCCGCAGCGTTGGCCGTGACGTCACCATTGGCATCTAGTCACGCCCACAAAAAGAATTTGCTCGAAGGTACGCGCGTTCTCCGCTCTTCCTCCTCGCACAGCGAGAAGTGCTAGGCTAGGAGGAGAGACGAACAGATGAAGGGAGCGCAGCGAAAGACAGAGTGTAACGAGCGAGGACCGCTTTTGGATCACCTAACGAGCCTAACTCCGCTATTACGGCACCGTTTCGAAAACTTTTTGGTGCTACGTGTTGGCTGTAGACTCGTGCACAAATGCAACACACAAAAAAAATGCCCCCCACCTCCCCGAAGGGAATTGTGAGTAAATGCGAATGCATTTCATGCGCCGAGAGATTTCGCCTTCACCGACTTCTGCCATCACCTTGAGAGGCGCCCAGCCAGCGAACGGTCGAGAGTGAGGCGCGAGCGGACGGGAGAGTGGGGGAGCAGGGAGGACAGAGAGCGAACGGCGAGAGAAGGAGCAGCGAAGCGCTGCACCTACCCTCTCCTACACTCTCTCGCACCACATGCTCCGGTTGCTAGGGGCGAGGATAAGCGCGCGCGCCCGCAGCTGTTGCTATGGGAGAGGGATTGAGAGCGGAGAGATAACACCTGCCGGCGCGCGGACACCGCCGCGGACAACGCCGCCTGACATAGGCCGACTAAGAAATGCATTCGCATTTAAAACTAGATTTCGACCTCTGGGTGGTTTAGGGGCCGTTTAAGGATAGAGCACCTACTGCAGTGGTGTCGCAGCGACCATGTCATTTCATTGATCCGCATAATTTCGCAGGTTGGAATAATGAGTTAAAAATAAGCTACCGTTCTTTTATTGCACCGAGGTGCTTAAGTACTTTACTAAAACTATTAAATGACCCTGGTTGCACGTCCAAGAGGTATGGCTAATTGCGCGTAATTCGGAACACTACCACACTAAGGTCTTCATAGCCTGTCTTGTGTCTCTTACCGCAGTTGTATCCATATGTCCTTTAACGGGGTGTCTGTACATTTATATCTGTGTTTGAATTCATTTAAGCATATCTATCTATCTATCTATCTATCTATCTATCTATCTATCTATCTATCTATCTATCTATCTATCTATCTATCTATCTATCTATCTATCTATCTATCTATCTATCTATCTATCTATCTATCTATCTATCTATCTATCTATCTAATGTCACTCACGAGATGTATTTGAAGCGGACTTCCTGATGATGGAGCCGTTGTTGCTGCTTGTGCCGGCCTCCTCTTTCTGCTTCTTGGAACGGGGCATGAACTTTGCGGCGCGCACCCTGAGCGATCCTCCAGAGCGCCCCCTCGTCCTGCGTCCGCGACACCAGGATGCGGGGCGCCGACGACGAGTCGGCCCAGTTCTCGCGCAGGGCGTCCTCCGGAGACAGGTACCTGTTCTCGAACAGGTGCTGGTACACCTGCACATGGGACCAATTATCGCACACTTGTGAAGTAATGTAATGGTTGTTGATGTTTTACGTCCCAAAACCACGATATGATTTAGGGGGGGGACGCCGTAATGGAGGGATCCGGAAATTTCGGCCCCCCTGGAGTTCATTAAGGAGGCGGGTGAGATAGAGGAGGGAGAGGTAGGAAGGTCACGCAGGCGCGCGTCCGGTTTGCTATCCTACGCTGGCGGGAGGGGATGAAGGAATGAAAAGATAGGGAGATAGAACTAAGTGAGCATAGAAAAAGATCGCGTGAGCTTAAACAACACTGCTGCGTTCTAAGGTACAGGACGCAGAGCTTCAGGTGTATTAAGTTACACTTTAACACGCTCCTAAATCTAAGCACACGGGCCTCTAGAGCATTTCGCATCCATGTGAATGCGGTCGTTCGTCGCTGCCGGGATTCGATCCCGTGACTTTCGGGGCAGCACTCGAGCACCATAACCACTACACCATCTTGGCGGGTCACACTTGTGAACTCACCCACGCCGATACATTGATACTGCGGGGAAGCGCTAGTCAAAGTATTGCTCTGGGTGTATTGTTTTTGCACTGCGAAAATATTTGGCGCTGGACAAAATTTACAAAAAAATCACAGCATATCCACGAAGTGGATGATTATGAGTGGGCGAAGCTGCGGGGAATCATCCGGATAACCATGAATCTCTCCGTACATTGCCCACTCGATCATGCAAAGACGTGACACGTCGTGACGCGAGCCCTCGCCGCCTCTGGATCAGCTTGCCGACGCTGCCGTGCCGCTGCAGCTTCGCGAGCCCTCAACTCCAGGGTTGGCTTGCCGGCGCTGCCGTGCCGCTGCAGCTTCACGAGCCCGCAAATCTGGATCCGCTTGTCTGCATCGCCGGCGCCTACTTCTCTCTCGCACAACTTGAGAGCCCGTGCTGCAGCCGCTTTGCGAGCCCTCCGCTCCATCGCCGCCTTGTCTTCTTCGTTGTTCATAGCAGTAGTAGGTAGTAGTAGTATCGAAGCGCACTGAGTGACGACCGTCGAAAGAGAGACGAAGCGCGCCGAGAGCCGAGAGTGGAGCAAGCGCGCGGGAGAGTGGAGCGAGCGCCGCAGAGCCATCTAGTGGGCGCCATGCAAATCAAATGAGAGCACAGCTGCGCCTCTAGTGGGAGTGGCGAGTACTAGCGTGGCTACACCGGGGGAGGGATGTACAAGTCTCGACCTTAAAGAGCTTCGCCCCTTAAAGAGAATGTGCTCTGGAACGCGCTTATTGTTCATCGTCATCAGCTTCATCGTCATCGTCATGGCGTATAATGGTTACCTTGCATGTGCTGTGCCGTGATGGCAGCGTCATCGTCATCGCACTAGCGTGGTTACACCGCACTCCGTGCTACACCGAGTGACACCGGCGGAGTGATGGACAAGCCTCGACCTTAAGGAGCTTCACCCCTAAAAAAAGCGGGTATACAGGACACACGAGTGCTTCGTGAATCATGTACCCGATTTACTATGCTTTACTCCCTTCCTCCTCATCCTCGCTTCCCTTTCCTGCTATCCTCCCTCCTCCTCCCCTAGTTGTCTCACTCATTTCATGCCTCGACACTGCATTGCTTCACTATCCCTCTCACTTCTTACACTCACCCTTGAATCTCTTTCGCAACTCTGGTGCACTGGGGTTTCATTCTCCACTATGCTAGGCGTATGCCATGCCTTCTCTCTCGCTATGCGCTTGCCCCCTGTCACGGCTTGGTTATGCTGCGAACGACCTCGCTGTGCACGGACATAGCTCGACTATAAGAGCTAGACTGTGTAGATTTTTGAACACGGGTCCGCTTGTCGAAACGTCCGCTCCGGCGACGCCCCGTGTTCGACCATTTCTCATCTCTTCAAGCTACCAATTACCCTGAACTTCTGCCTCATTTGGATTTCCACCGACGGTAGCGTCGCGCAGCCGTTCTCGGTCATCGTTATTTACAGCATACCGCTGCTGTCTCGCCGTTACCTGCGTTTTGAAGTAATTAAATAACTTACAAAGCCGCCGTAGTGAAACTTGAATCCGCTTATATTCGGCGACTAATGTAAAAGACAAAAACACTATGGCGAGCGAGCACCACACTGACGCTCGCCTGTGTACGGAGCACTCGACGCGCCGATCATAAAGTGGCCCTTGACACGCAAGTGGGCTTTGCCACGAAATGTGCTCGTCGAGGTTGGCTTCGCCACTATAAGCCTGCTCATGTGGAGAAGCTCACTTCGGGGACAACTACCTCAGTAGCTCGTTAATCAGCTCGCCCTGGAAAGTGCGGGTCGGTGATAACTGGGAGAGGCTTTCCTCCTGCCATGGGCATATGATAGGCTGACGATGACGAGAATGGCGATGATAATAAAGATAATGACGACGGCACTCACTGAGGCATATTGTCGAAGCGGGCATCACTAAAAAGGTCCTCCTACGCTTCACGATTCTGAAATGAGCTGCCCACTCCAATGTGCCCCCTATACTTTATGACCAGTTTGTTTGCGCGTTCGGGCGTGCTTTCTGTGAGTAGAGTCGAGAGTCAGCGCTTGTCTCGTTTCCTCCCTCGTTTTCTGTGCGTCGTCAGTTTTCAAAGTGTGTGTGTGTGGGGGGGGGGGGGGGGGGAGGGGAGGTGCTTGAACCAATCGGTCCTATAGACCGCACAGAGAGGTGAATCATGATGAGTGCCTTAGTCTACCGCATTTAATATCATAGTAGCAGCACGTGGCCTGCTGCACTTGCTCGAATGCAACCAGCATGGCTTACATTACTTAATGTTAGCCTGTGTTGCCTAAATAAAGCGCAAGGTCAGCTAGTATTAACTGATGCTCGTTAAATGATGTAATTATAAACAAAAATTGCTTGCACCCTATTGCACATTCCTCAAGTAAAAAGTTCCTGCGTCAAATTTTTTTTATCTACTTTCATTTCATTTCTTCCCGAAACTACCGTACACCTCCCTTATGAACCAAAACTAACACCCCGTATGCTTTTCCTTGAATCATTATCTGTTGACTTCATACGGTTGTGTCTTACAAAAGATATGCCCCTCGAGGAATTGCCCAGAAGGGTGGTTTCTATCCGACTTTTGGTGTTATATTTCTTTCTTTGCCTCGCTTTTTTAGCTACCAACTCCCTTCCCTACGTCTAGGGTAATAAACTGGACATTAGTCTAGTTAATCCTCCTGCCTTTCAAGCATTCACTCTCTCTCTTTCTCTCTCGGTAAAGCAAGGACACACAGGCGCTCGCGGTGTCTCTTTCTTTCTTGTCCGTGTTTACATTGCGCAGCCAGTCATGAATAGGTACCAACTCACCCAATCGTCAGTACTTATGCCAACAGGACACGGCAGAGATAATAGACTAAGCGCTCAAGGGTCGTTCACATCTGCGAATTGCACCGGTCGCGCGAGTGGTGACCAAAAATATCACCGCCCAAGCACTCCGTACTAATGGCTAACCAGCGAAGCTGAAATGTGCGGCCCCAGTGTTTAGCAGTGGGTTCAACCCAACGCTGCACTGAAGCCTTCCAAAATTATCGTTGCCAGATTGTGGTCGAACCACAGGCGGTCACAGACGTCGCAGCCGAAGCCAAAGTGCCGCTGGAGAAACTCTCGCCCAAAGCGGGCGTTCGCCCCGGCGAACGCGCTCCCGCAATCACGTCGACGCTGTTCTGCCCGCAACGCCGTTTCTTCGGCGCGTCAGAGGGCGCGCCGTGGCTGCAAGCGTTTGACCTTGCAAGCGTCGTACCCAAGCTCGCGCGCCAATGGTGCGCGAGCTTGGGTACGACGCTCAGAACGACGTAACTGATAGCCCAGCCAATGGAGACCGCTCGTGACACAGATGCCGAGCGGTTTTTCGTTTCTCCTAGCCATATACAGTTTTCGCTGTAAAAGCGACTCAAGGTGACCGGTGTTCGCACCTGCTCCCGACTTATATCAGTCGCCTCAAAGAATTCACGTCTGATTGCATATGGCTCGCATCACCATTGCCTCGAAAAAGAAGCTGACCTCCTGTTCCTGCGACTGCAGTAGCGCTACAGAAAAACTTCCCCGGCGATTACGATACTGCCTAATGCGAACTCTGAGCGCAGCTGTTTAGGTGTTTTGATTTTGCGATAAGTTGAGGCAAATGCTTGTTCTTCGACGGCGCGCACCTCTGGATGCTGGCGTCGGTGGCGTTGAGCCTCTGCTCGGGCAGCTCGTTTAGCAGCAGCGGCTGACGACGCACTTTCACCAGTTGCGTCGCTCATTGCTCAGAGAGAACTGGCTGAGATCATTTTGTATACAGGCTCACGGCTTACGCTAAAAACAGAACACCGTGAGTAGCGTGACTGGCGCGGACATATTCGTGCAGTCCATTTCACATCAACCGCCGGAGACGGGGCGTAGCGCGACTGCCTCGCTAACCGGGAGACCGCGGAAGGCAGAGTGCGTAGCACAACAGCCGACGCATGACGGAACGCACTACTGTGGCGCCGCGGGCGGCCGCCGCGGAACCTGTCGTCCCGCCACTATCGTTCCCTCCTCCTCGCTAACACCGTCTTTCATACTCCCCTGCACTCCGCGTTCGCTCTCTTTCGTTCTTGTTCGCTTTATTGGTCACGCCGACGCCGCTCAACGCAGGAACGGGCGCCTGAGAGCTGTGCTCTAAAATAGAGCACCGAGTGACTGAGCCAAATCGGTCGCTTTGCGACCAAAGTGGTCATTGGTGACCATTTGCGGTTAACTTAGCCCTGCGACTGTTGGTAGTCGCAAGTGTGAACGAGCCATTCTCTGTTTTGTCCTACTCTTCGCGCTGTTTCTTATTTCCTATGGATCCGTAACAACCGGTTCCAAATAAGCACTCTAGTGCAGTTCATCTCTCTTGGGGTTATCTATGGGTGGCGTAAGCTCGTACCTCTTCCATCTTCTTGTCCCACTCGCGACGCACTTTCTGCGCCTGACGCTCGGTCTGTCCCAGGTTCCCTTCGAGCAGGCGCAGCTTCTGCGTCAGCTCCTGGAGTTGTTCTTCGACCAGCTCCCGGCCCTCGGGCAACTCGGGTATGGCCCGGGGCTGGGACTTCTTGCTCGGTTTGCGCAGCTGCCTCTGCAGGGTCTCCACCTGAGGTGAGAGAGAGCAAGATTTTGAAGCTGTGCATCGCGGAAGGTACAGTCCACGCCGATATGAAAAAGAACACACGTAGATTTGTGTTCAAAGTGGGAGTTAGGTCAAGACCTGGGACGTGTCCGCTCACTGACTATGTCATACACGCTTTGTAAAGGTCATGATTCACATTGCTCGTGGTATATGTGAGTGAGTGAAACAACATTTCGGGATTCGGCTAGTCGATGAGCTACTTGCCGCTAGAATAGGGAGCTGAGCTAGGTCTTTGCTAGTTAGTACGTATTCATGTTAGAAAACAGGGCGTGCAAACATGAACACTTGACTTCTGGCGTCTTGACTTTTCTCTTGTGTCCGTGTCAACACACCCTGTCTTTTAACATGAAGTCGCGGCTAGTTTCCTTGTCTTCCTGTAGCTTCCCTGGCCTGCAGGTTAGACCCGGTTCGGTGCTGTGGACCGGAGCTGAGCAGCGTGTTCCGCCATTGCTCCCGGAGAGGTTCTGGGGAGTCTATTTGCTGACTGGGGCACCCTCACATTATGGGACTTATGGAGGCATCTTCTATTTTACGCACTGCACATAAATAACCTGAGTGGAGTTCTGCACGTTTAAAACCATTAACAGCGAAGCTGTTTAGCAAATCGCTCCTTGCAAGTCGGTCGCAGAAAACTATCGCCATCTTAACGGGTATGTCACAGAAATTGGATAAGTCCCCCAACTCACCACTGGTCCACTAAAAAAAAAAAAAGGCAGCAGTTAGCTCAACACCAAATGGCTGCGAAGCGACGGCAGCGAGCCGTAGACCTCGAGTACGTACAACGAGAAAATGCCAGGGAACAGGGACAGCAATAGCGGTTGCGAAAAGACCCCGACGTGATGGAAGGCCTACGCCAACGACGACGTGCCCATAGATCTATCAGAGGTGCGAACGCTTGGTTTCAGTGCGAGTTTCTGTCTCTGAAGTTTGGGCAACCGTGCGGCGTCTGTGACTGTGGTTTAACTCTAACCTCTTTGAGCTGAGAATCAACGTAGAAATAACCTAGCAAGCCTAGCAACAACCTAGAAGCAACCTAGAACCTGCGTCATCTAGCTAAGGCCTAGAAAGAACCTAGAAGCAACAAGATTAGTCTTCAGAATCGTCCAGTTTCACCGTTTCAAGCCTTGCGTGGCTTAGTGCAAGTTTCGCCCATCTTTTTGTCAACTTTCTAGCAGGCTGTGACAATTGCGGAAGTTCTTTAAAACCTCAATTTTTTTTCTACCCATATTATTTCCCCTTATCAACGTTCACTCTATAATTATTAACATTTGGGTACCCAGGCCCCCCGTTTTATCTCTCTTAAAAATGAGGACAAACACGCTCTTACACGCCAATACTAAACTGAGTTCTTTGAGCATTCGCCGCCTTCAGTGCCTTCGTCAAGTCGGGCAGAGAAATTCGCGTATGTGCGTGATATTTGATGGCGTCATATATTTAAACATTTACTAGCGCGTCCAGGTTCACTTGCCTCGCAAAGAGATGCAAGCGATGCCTGTAGACGGGATAGCATGCTCTTTAACCACGCAAGAAAGCCTCCTAATATCCCGACCACAACTGCCTAAGGTTCAACCATACTTAAAATAGAGGCTTAGACGTCAATTAATCCATTTTGTAATCGGAAAGGCTAGTACGCTTAAGCCTGTTGAACTTGTAAATGGTGCAGACTCTCTGACCTTCTTTTATCTTTTCTATCTTCAGGGACTCTTCAGAATGGCCCAAACAATCTTTTTGGTTGATATACTATCGTACTTCATTCTCTGAACCTGACTCGTTTTCTACGCGTAATCTGGCTCGGAACGCGAAACATGCGCGGAAAGTGTTTTGCCCGCAGCCCATCCACTTTCTTTAAAGTGCCGCCCTTGCTTTTCCACGTCCGTCCTCCCCAGTTAAATTACAACCACCGGGAGATTGTTTTCTGGCGTGCTTTAAATTTTCTTCAACCTTCTCCCCCTGTAGGGCAGCACACGCCCGAAAGTTTTAGATGGAGTGTAAGCCTGAATATTTATCTTTGCGGGGGGACTCACTTTAGATTACCAAAAAGAATAAAGGATCACTCGACGCGTAAGAGGCACACGGTGCGCAATTACAATCAATCAAGGCGGTTCAAGTACTGGCTTGGCAATATTCGGATGGGTTAGGCCCACAGCCGCTTAGATTGCGTTGCGCCGTCTAAGCATTGAAAAAGAAAATAGAAAGAAACGAATTAAACATCTCAGGAGCACCTGCTTAAATCTACGTAAACGGAAAGTCTTTGTGAAGCCTTTCATCACACGCTGTACGACTTGGCAGACAACTGAGCCGGTGCGTACGGTAGTGATTGCGTTTACTCTGTCAAAGGTGTAATCTTATGCAACGCTAATGTTTACACGTTCTAATATAATCGAATATTTGTGTTAGGATAGCTTCTGAGAACATTTTTAGCGTTATGCAATGAACGACGGTAAGCAGAACAAGACATAACTTCATGTGGTGTTGTATGTAAGTAAATACATTTTCTATGTCACTGCGTGTTTCTGTACAGCGTTATCCAATTTACTACATTAGCTGATGAGTTTAATAGCAGAACCTCCGTTGATAATTCCATATTTTCTCTTCTAATTTTACTGTTTACCCAGGTTCACAAGATTTGCTTTATTGCCGGAACGCATTTTTATAGACCATATTATTATCTTTTGATCAATGTATTCTGTACAGATAAGCCAGCGACACAATACGCCGCCAGCGTTTGCAGTCTCGTCCGAAGAGATCACTTACTGGCACTCTTTTTCTTTTCTCGTTCTGCTTCTCCGCTTCACTGCACTGTACCCCCGCAAGGGTTGCATAATATAGTGCCGGTTCCTTGTTCAATAATAGGTAAGGCAACTACTTTAACTTAACTAAGCTTCCTGCTAAGTAACCAGCGCATCCATCAGTCTGCCGGCGAAACTGCTGTGTTTTTTGTTTTTTTTTTTCTGCGCGTGTTTTTCGTTTTCATCTCTCTCTCTCTCCCTCTCGCCATAGTCTGGACATGTGAAGCGATTAATTCTGTATAGCATGAAACGAACGGCAGCAAGTGCTTCTTCTTAATATAGTACCCTGTATAACGAGCTCCTATTAATTGGCAGTGGACAAGGCTGCATAAGGCGCGGAAGACACGTGCACTCGCCAAACACGCACGTTTGTGCAAGAACTTGTGCGTCCATGTGATACGCGTGCGAGGGTAAGTCACTCCCTCCGCCATGCCAAAGAAACTCCGGAAATGACAAAATGGCCGGCGCAGCAGCCACCGACCACACGAAAAAAAAAAAAAAAAAAAAACGAACTGAGCAAAACGAGAGCTCGTTTCGCCAGAATGCCCTCGTTAGGAAAAGAATGAATGGGCCTTGTTTTGAGGCTGCCTCGCCACGCGCTGGCTGGGGGGACGTCAAAAACAGCGGCCGGGAGCAGGCTCAGCAGCAAAAAAAGATTTAAGGTGCGAGCGCTCGTGTTTTCGAGCAGGCGTTTCGGCAGGAACGAAGTGACGCGCATGCGCGGTATATACAGCCACGTGGTGGCAGACTGACCTTGAGCTCAGTGGATATCTTTCGTTGCCTCAGGTGGGTGGCCTTGCGGAGTGCCTCCTGGTGGGCCATGATGGAGGCTTGTTCCACTTCCTCGACGTCCTGGGACATGCCCATAGACTCCTGCGAATGGTGCGGGCACGATCTTAGGTGATAGTCTCCGAAAAAAAAAAACCGGGCAGCTCCGCTTGTCAGACACTGATGAAAGAGCGTAGCTAGTGGAGTGCAGTGGGACTGAATTAAGCGGAATAAAGTGGTTTGAATGTAGTGGGATACAGTGGGAATGACGTGGCATGAAGTGGGTGACTGAAGTGGGCGTAATGGGGAGGTCAGGTAGTAGTGAGTAGTGAGAGGGGTGGGAGGAGTTGTACAGTCGCGCTCAATATGAGTTGCAACGCGATGGCTCTGGTTTAAGTGACCCAAGCCTGAACAATGTAAACGAGAAGCGTTAAATTTGTTCAGAAAGTACCGCTAATTCAGAGAGTTTAATTCACCAATTTTTTTTTTTATGTAGGTGCCACTTTGCAGTGTTGGCGCCATTTTGAGTACAGACAGCGTGTTGCAACTCATATTGAGCGTGACTGTACATATCCGTACTGGAATTTACCCACTTTCTGTGGGTAAATCCCACTATTATCTACGATCTACAACGGTTCCGAACATGAAAGCCTCGACCAAGAAAGTTTGCTGTTAAAAAAGTAAAAGAAAAAGTAACGCTTATGGTAAAGATATTAAAAAAAATATATATTGTCGGAAGATTTCACCAAGCGAGCGTGCCGTTGTGTGCGCAACATTTTGTGAATTGAGACAGTGCCAGGCGTTATGGTCCACATGCATATGAATTCATTTTCTCTTATCTTCCATTTTGTATGCAATTATTGTCTGCTCCAGTGAATTACTACTTCGCATCACATTGGCAAAAAAATGTTTTGGTTTCATTACCCTGGCTTTGAAGAAACATTGAGAATTGATCATTCTTATGACCATAAACACGTTCTTTTTTTTTTTTAATTTAAATAATGTTCTAGGGCATATTCCGTCTTGATTTCAGTTTGCTGTGATAATCGGTCCTAATTTACATCTCTTGCGTTATCCGAATTTAGGTAAGAGCATGTTACTTTTTAATTTTGACTCAATTATAGGGCTCTTGAAACTTCGCATTACGTGTCAGTGAATTGCTGGAGTTAAAAATACACGCCTTCTTATTGCGCAGATGATCGACCGAAGCGAGCCATAGGCCGGCGTGTAATTTTCTTGGTGGCAAAAGCCGATCCGCTAGTCGGTCTTGCGAAAGCTGTCCAATTACGACCGTATTGCGTTTCATGACGTGCGCTCGCGACACCGATAGTTCGAGGATTCGTGGCGCTAACTCTCCACGGATTTCTTTTGTCGCAGATTGCACTACTTCGACAACAAATGCAGCGCAAGTCATAAGACCTGCAAAGATATAAATAAATAGCATAAAAACCAAAAACAACGCAGTCTCGAGATGAAGAGTACGTATGAAAAAAAGTTACACTACAATTCTGAATTATTAAAGAGAATAGAAGACGCTATACGCCACCACATAACGCTCTTACAGCAATGATATCTTCAGCGCTATGCAGACTCCAGACACAAACATACGCGAACTTACACAGGCTACATATACTCTACCACACAGCCCAGCCTACAAAGATACGTGACCGCAGTGCGGAGACACACCAACTCTCTTCCACAAGACGTTGGAGAGTATATCGAATAGCAAAGAACATCGCAACGTGAACGATAGAATGGAACAATAGGAAGCTCTGCTGTCGATACCGGCCCTGAAAGACAAGGTTATGCTCTTCCAAAGAGCACAGAGGGTGGCAAGGGCAAGAGGAGCCCTAGACTAGGGGCCCCGACCATCGGTGACGACCTACCCTTAGGGGCAACACAACTTTTATGTGTGTTGTTTAGTTTATTCTCTCTCTCTCAAACAATAGTAACTATCAAAGACAAATACAATAATAATAATATCTGGTGTTTTACGTCCCAAAACCACGATATGATTATGAGAGATGCCGTAGTGGAGGGCTCCGGAAATTTTGACCATCTGGTGTTCTTTAACGTGCACTGACATCGCACAGTACACGGGCCTCTACCATTTCGCCTCCATCGAAATGCGACCGCCGCGGCCGGGATCGAACCCTCGACCTTCGGGTCAGCAGCCGAGCACCTAGCCACTGATCCACCGCGGCGAACAATATGGAAGACAAAATTAAGGCAGCTTCGCACTAGTGGTGCGAAGCAACTGCGGAGCTGGGCAACATTCTGTTTCTCTTCAGTTTCACTTTCTTTCCTCCTCTCTTTCTTTCTTATTGTATTTTCCAGCTTTCTCTGTATTTTTTTCTTGATTACTATTCATTTCTATCATCGTCAAGACGCTCGAAGAACAAGATGAAGAAGCCTTTTTTTTTTGACGTGAGTGCGGGCTGAAATGGTTATGCTATATGTGGTTTTGCCTGCGGTAATATAATGATCAAGGCTCTCGAAGAACAGTAGCAAGAAGACTTCTCTTTGACGCGAGCGCGTGCTCGAATGGCTAGGCTATATGTGGTTTGGTCTGCGTTACGCCAAACCACGACAGCATACGACAGTACGGCTCCCTAAAGCGCACAGGCAAGACTAGCCATTACTGGCAACCATTAGCTAACATTAACCGAAGATAACCACCATTAAGCCAAGGCGAGACAGGGGCTCAACGAACACTGGTAGGGAGCGGTTATAACGCCTAGAATCGCGGTCCTAACGCCTAGAATATATCGCTCATTCCAGGCGCCATAGGACGGAAGTTGAGGTAGCGCGGATCCGTGATTCGCTCTTCTAACTGTACTGCCTTCGAGATCCGCGCACATTTTTCTTCAGAAATCGGCTATCATGTGTCGTCATATCCCGTTTCAGAGTTCAAGGGGGGTGAATGAGGCCTAGAAAGATTCTGTGAAATGCAGCGTGACCTAGACGAAGACACGAGGCACGTATAGACACAGACGCTCGCCTGTGTGTCTCTGTGTCTTCGGTCTTCGTGTAAGTCGCGCTGCATTTCTACGAGTATGAACCAACTCGCCCATGTCCGGGTATTCCTAGAAACACTTGGTTTTCAAAGGAATAAATAAATAAATAAATAAATAAATAAATAAATAAATAAATAAATAAATAAGGAAATAAATAAATAAATAAATAAATAAATAAATAAAGAAGGAAAGAAAGAAAGAGAACTTAAAGTTCCTGGAGCACCCATCTGATGCGGCTTGCTAGACGCAGTAACAATGCTTATTTACGAAGCTGCGCCCAGCAAATAATAGAAACGAGAAACGTGAGGCAACAACAAACAAACAAACAAACAAACAAACAAACAAACAAACAAACAAACAAACGTACATCTCCTTTCTTGAGTTTCTTGCCATCAGACTTTTTCTTGAGTAGTTCGTCGAGAAGTTCCAGAGTTTGCGCGAGCACATTCTCGTCCGGTTGAACCTTGCTTTGAACTCCCGGCGCTGCGATAAAGGAAATAGGAGAGGGAAAAGAAGTAAAAAAGAAATTGTGAAGCGGAACAACAGGGGGACGGTAAATGCAGACATCCGAGTAAACAACGCGCATTTGTGCCGTGCGTATGCTGTCACGAAGTTTAGGACATTTGTTATGCGCATGCGACAGAGTTGATGGCTGTAGATGTCAACTCCGTCGAAGAGTTTTTCGTGCACGGTCGTCTTTCAAGGGGCATACTGTTTCATGCATCACTTTTAGTGTTCGCTGGTAATAACCTGGAAGTCCGTGGGTTTTTCTTTGTTTTAGCTTACACTACAGTACAGTACAGTACAGTACACACACACGGTAGGAAGAAGACTTCTCTTTGACGCGGAGGCTACGGTGTGACAATATCTATCTATCTATCTATCTATCTATCTATCTATCTATCTATCTATCTATCTATCTATCTATCTATCTATCTATCTATCTATCTATCTATCTATCTATCTATCTATCTATCTGTCTGTCTGTCTGTCTGTCTGTCTGTCTGTCTGTCTGTCTGTCTGTCTATCTATCTATCTATCTATCTATCTATCTATCTATCTATCTATCTATCTATCTATCTGTCTGTCTGTCTGTCTGTCTGTCTGTCTGTCTGTCTGTCTGTCTCACTCACCAGATGGGTAGGTGGAGCATCCCTCGAGGTTCAGCCCCTGGATGCTGAGCGAGCACGCTTGCGTCCTCCTGCGGAGCTCTTCGCCCCAAGACTGCTGCTCCTGCGCCGTGTCGGCCGCGAAGCACACCGGCGCACTCTCCTGCGCAAGTGGAACAAGAAGGAGAGATACGTTAAAGGGGTACTCACAAAAATATTCATTTGTCCTTAATTTTTTAGCGTCAAATAAAAGGCCAAGCCCTCAAGAACCTAGAAAATGTTCGGGTAAGCGGGAGTGAACCATGCAAAAGCAATTACAGTAGGTTTTTAAAAGCTAGTTTTGGTTCATGCTGTACCATGACGTCACGATACAGTTGCGAGCTTCTCGTCACTTGGTCGCGCAACATATCGCGTCATTTCCGCGGCCTCTTCGTTTCTCGCTCCGTTGGTGAAGCAAGTATACCTTTTGAATGTTTTGGTGCCTCACGTCGTCACAACCATCCATACTTGTGCGTTAAGTGACCAGAATTGAAAACTGTAGCCTGATGCCTCGCTAGTGTCAGGCTATAAACTCACCTCCGAAAATTCATGTCAGTACCCCCTTTAAGAGGGAGCCAGTTACGGCGTGTGTGCGTGCGTGCGTGTGTGTGCGTGTGCGTGCGTGCGCGCGTGCATGCGTTCTCGCCTTTCGTGCTTTAAGGAAGAAAAGTGCTCCGAGACCCGGAAATGCTCATTTTAAAGGAGGAGCCTTTAACGCGGAAGAAAGTTCCGACAGTTAGTGCGTTCCTTTATTTCAAGTCTTACGCTGAAAGAAAAGAGCACCTAGTTATATACGTTTCGGCAGCCACGCGTTTGAAGCGAATGAACTGAAGGCGCATTCAATACGCCTATGCATGGGAATCACGTAAGCGAAATTGAGCAACTACAAATAAATGATGACAAGAAATAAATAAAGAAATAACAAGGTAGAGAAGGACAGGGACAGAAAGAAAGAGAGAGAAAGAGATAAGAAGAAAAAAGGAAAGAATGGAAGAAGACAGAAGGAAGAAAAGAAAGAGAGAACAATGTATAGAGCGAGAGAGGAAGAAAAAGACAGAAAGGAAGAAAAAAAGGAAAGAGGGAAATAAAGGAAATAAAGAGAGAAAGAAAGAACAAAGAAAGCAGGTGGATTAAGCGAAGCACAAGAATAGTCTACTGCAACACAGGCAATAACACCACCGAAAAGTATGCGAAACTCCTCTAGCGATTCACTGAAGACAGGCACAAGAAAAAGCGGTTAAGGGACGATAAATTCCATCGCTCTTCCGACTGCGTCATAAATGGCCGGCTGCTGCGGCGCTGTGGATGTCCGTAAGAGGAGAGAAAGGCGATATTGCTCGCTCGACGACGTATGCTGTGTAGACGGTAATAGGCGCAGTCGATTTATCTTCCGCGAGCCGTTCTATGGCCGCGTCGGCTTCGAAAAACGACGACGAAGACTCGAGGACGTTCGGAGGACGAACGCGACGGAAAAATGTTATAAACATACCAGCTTCCACACTTAGGAGCGGACGACGACGAGCATATAAGCAGCAGCGCTGCACGTCAGTATAAACTGATACAACATTATTTCGAAATTATGTTTCGGTCAATTTTGCCCTAATAAAGTAATTTATAGGGCGATAACAGTGAACACCAAGGGTGTCCGCCTCGGTGGAACAGTGGTTAAGGCGCTCGGCTGCTGACCAGAAGGTCGCGGGATCGAATCCCGGCCGCGGCGGTCGCATTTCGGTGGAGGCGAAATGACAGAGGCCCGTGTACTGTGCGATGTCAGTGCACGTTAAAGAACACCAGATGGTCGAAATTTCCGGAGTCCGCGGCGGGGATCGAACCCACGATTTTCGGGTCAGCACATAAAAAACATCCCATTTTTTCTTTCCCTTTCCCCCTCCCCATAAGTGCAGGGTAGAAGAGCCAGGGTAGGGGCCAGTTGGTTGTACATAGTGTAAACTTTTGTGCGCTACAAGTAAACAAAATCGACGAAGAAAATGGTACGCTCCTCTCTTGATACAGTTCTTGCGCGTGTGTGTTTTTGGGGTTTTTTTTCTTGTGTTCTCTTTCTCTGCGTGTATATATTTTGTCATGATCCTGTGAAAATGAACAGTTGTTAGTTCGCGCTTGTGTTGTCCCGTAACATTTTCTTCGTCGATTTTGTTTACTTGTAGCGCACAAAAGTTTACACTAGTGCAGGGTAGCAAACCGGATGCTACAATTCTGGTTGACCTCCCTGCCTTTCTCTCATATTATTTTCTCTCTCTCTTCGCATCTCGAAGCACATGAACACATATTATTGCAAATCTGTTCTGCGGAATCCCGCAAGGTGGCGGAAGGGTTAATAAAGAGAAATTCACAATTCCATTGTTGTCAATTAGCCGTTCCATAACCCTTCCGTCACCTTGATGGATTCCGCAGAAGTGATTTGCAATGCGTTTCATTGCACCGAACTTGTACGCAGGGCGGCTCACGCGGGCTTTCCACCGAGAAGGACCCTGGGCAGCATTCGCGAAGTACGGCTTGTACCACCGAGCTGCGCACCGCGACGCGCTGCCTTTCGCAAATCCACTTTGCGAACACTGGCGGTGAGATCTTCTTAGGTGGTCCGGGAGACATAACGACGCAATACGTTATATCCACGCATGCGCACACGTGGTAGGCAACTCCGCCTCTCCGCCCACGGCTTTGCCACGGTGCGTTTCCAAACCGAAGCTGCCGGATTGCACCTGAACGCACCGACGGTCGTCAGCAGCTCTTGGCTCGGAAAGCGTTGTTGTCTATTCCCGAGAAGTGCGCGATTGGAATTGAGTATTTTCTACAGAAGGCAGTCGGTTCAGGAAATATGGATGGCGTACAACGAAGACGCTTCGTTCGTGAGACGTAAGAATGAGCGATTGCACAAATACAGAAAGGTGACGTGAAGAATAAACAGGAAATAACAGTCTGGTGGTTTGTGAGGATTACTCCTCGTACTGGTAGCGAGGAACAATTGGATTCGAGGCCAAACGGAAGCACACAAAAGCCGGTTCGTTCGGCGGAACACAACTGCTGGCGGAACGCCTGGGGCTTACAAACTTGGCCGGCTTTATAATGTTGACAGGCCACTGTGGGATAGTAAAGCTCTACGAGAAGCGCCTACCTTCCGGTAGGTGGGAGTTTTCGCTTCCTTTTCCTTTTCTTTTTTGTTTTTTTGAGACCCTAAGGTTGCTCGAGGGCTTTAACGTTGTGCGCGTGCGGTTTAAGAACTTCGGGCCGCTTAAGTGGCTTTTCCTACGGCTTTGTCTCGAAAAAAATTGTCTCCGCGCTTCGCGGAATTGTCGGACGAAGTCTGCTTGGATGTATTTCGTGGAGTTAGCCGCAAGCTTATTGCGTGTTGGCTGCAGTGGCGTAGCCAGAAATTTTTTCCGGGGGGGGGGGGAGGTGAGTCAACCATACTATATATGTATGTTCGTGCGCGCGTTTGTATGTGCGAGTGAATATCTGCATATGCAAAATTGGAAAATTCAGGGGGGGGGGGGTGAGTGCCCAAGGCACTTGCGGTTCTATGAGGGCTTTTCATTGGCCTTTCTTAATTACGTCAGCCCCCCTCCCCCCGCCCTCGCCATGGACGGTGCCCAGTGTCATGACGTGAAGCAAACAGAATATTATTCCGTATTCCGGTGGAACGGTATAGGCCATGTTGGACTCGATAAGCTTTATTCGTGGCTTAAATATATGCGGACCGAACCGTGACATCGTCGATTAGATCTCACGTATCTGTTCGGGCAGGCATCATAGTCTGCGCCGGTCTCGAAAACGCACAGATTTCTTTTTTGTCCTCCGATGGCGCTCTCGTACTCAAACAATCCGGAATGGGGGCTGTTGAAGTGCCAAGGTCTGCAGAAAAAGCCATAGGAGCAGGGGGGCAGAAGCTGTGCATATATATATATATATATATATATATATATATATATATATATATATATATATATATATATATATATATATATATATATATATATATATATATATATATATATATATATATATATATATATATATATTTTTTTTTTTTTTTTTGAAAGCTCTGGACGAAGAAGGGCTGAGGTATATAACCGTAACAATCGATTTCTTTCTCTTTCTTTCTTTCTTTCGTGAAATATCAGAGGAGGTGGGGAAATCTTGCCGGAACGTTCTCACTCAGTGCGACCCCGCCGAAAGTGTGTAAGCATCGCGGTTCAAGTTTGCTGTGCCATTAGAGGCTTTTAGCGCGGGAGGAACATCATCGCGCCACGGCTATACTGGGAGCCAACAAAAGAGTGGTCGAAGGAAGAGTACGGGCGCTGGAGGCACGCAGCGCGCGAGCTCTCAACGGAGGAGGATTTCTGCCGGAGATGCAGAAAGCAAGGGAGGCTGAAGGTACTACGCATAGAGGGGTGGTACGGCAGCCTCGATCGCTTGCACTGCTGAAATCCCGAGTTCAAGGCAAGACAGTCGACGGTGCAGGATTTGTCA
Source organism: Rhipicephalus appendiculatus (assembly GCA_030522465.1). Lineage (NCBI taxonomy): Eukaryota > Metazoa > Arthropoda > Arachnida > Ixodida > Ixodidae > Rhipicephalus > Rhipicephalus appendiculatus. Next base: position 33,459 of record JALIZH010013071.1, read on the forward strand.
CAAGCGGCTGAGTAAAGTCAATTGCAAGGACTGAAAAACGATTGGCAGGTTCGGAGGCACTTAGCTAAACTTCTCGCCGACTGAATCGATGCGGGGGGATTTTGAAAGTGTCAGGACCACTGAGAGTGACGAACTGTTCGCATAAATAATAAAGGACAACGCTGCATTTCTGAAGGAGCCAAAGGTGTGATCTAGCAGACTCCTCTTACTTTCGTAGCCCCTAACCGAATGAAGCCGACAGACAGATAGACTAAGAAATTATATGGGACATTCGTTGCTGTCCTTTGACTGTAGTGTAGTAATGATGACGTAAATTGAAACGAATTAAAGTGGACGACAAGAGTGCTTCACACTCACCGCCTTGGTTACGAGCGGCGCTGGTTAACAATCCTAGGGGTTAGACGTATAGATATACCCAACGAAGTGGACGGGGAAGCGCCTTCCGTCGTAGTTCAACTGGTAGAGCAGCGCCTCGATCAGCCGTTCTGTAGAGCATCGGAAGCGCAATTAGAAGGCTGTGGGTTCGAGTCCCACCCATGGAAAAACTTATTTTTTTTCGCCACTTCAATTCACTTCACTTTAACGTAGGAGAGACAGGGGAAAGGGAAATAGAGAGAAAGAAATAGACAGATAGAGAAAGAGAGAAATAAAGACGATCAAGGAAGGCCACATCGCTCCGCTGTTCTTCAGGCTTGTGCTTCAGGCTTCAGGCTACTGTAAAGCTGCCCAATTTTTTATCCACATTTGCCCCCTTTCCCAGCACAGGGTAGCAAACCGCATGTTGCGGTCTCGTTTACCTCTCTGCCTTTCCTTTATTCTCATCTCCCTCCCTCTCTCTTTCTCTCTCTATTACGACAGCCCAGCGGCCTCGGGTATAGATACATGTAATTGCCAGCGTGGAGGAAGCATAAATAGTGAGTTTCTAAATAAAAAAAAATTGATAAGTCATGAGTAGAGGTGCTTTGGAACATTTACAGAAACTACGAGCCTTCGAGGAATCGTTTTCATTTTTTTTTGCGTAAACGTTCATGAAATGCACAAGCAAGCTACGACACGTCCAGCAAAACCAGTCTCTCTTGCGAATGCAAAACATAACGTTCAGATTTCTCGCGAGGTACAGTTGACCCAGTGACAGTGCAAGAGGGGAACATTTAGGCTAAGCAAGTGCCGTCCCAATCTCCAGGTTAAACCCATCTGTTACTAAACAGAGTTACCGTATATGCTGTCCTTAGGTAAAAGTAGGATATACACTAACTAGTTACTACAAGCCTGCCCTACCACCTAAACAAAGTATAGACCTGTGTTTAGAAAAAAAAATGGGAGCAGCTCCCCTCTAAGTGTCCTGTCCCATAGTTTCTCTTTTTCGCAGCTCTTTTTTCGCGCCCGCACCTCGGGATCGGCTCGATACCGGCTTTTCACTTGTACTTCTCTGGCTGTCACCTGGGGATTTTCCTTACATTGTTGCCGTTTGGCTGCTGTGTCCTACCCAGCCCCTGGAGTAGCATGTCAGGCGAAAAGCCAGGCAAACATCTCCAGTTCATCATTAAAATATCTCTCTCTCTCTCAAAGTAGTCCTTTTTCCTTCGCTCGCTTAGCCCTGACGGCGGGATCCGCTCTTCGTCGGCACCACCGTGGTCGGCACTGACGCGTTCTCGGCCGAACGCGCGCTGTCGTTCTCGGCGAGCCTCCTCAGCGGCATCGAAGGCGGGAGAGACGAAGTGCGCAAGCGCGCAGACCTTGCCCGACGGGAAGGGACGCTAGGAAGTTGTAGAATAGCGTACGCAAAGTTAGCGTTCGTTGCGGTCGCCCGCTAATTTCCATCACTTAACGGGGACCCGCAAGAGATTTGCGTACGACGCATGCGCAGTGGCGACAAACGCTAACGCGAAGCTTTGGCGTACGCCATTCTAAAACTGCCTGTTATCACCCGTGGCGCAGTTTGCGCGTTCATGCCGTGGCAGCTGTGGACGCACCCAGTCAGTCACGCGACAGGGATGCTATCAGCCAGACGCAGTCCCGGGCTCATGTGGCGAGCCTCGGCGGCTGTTCCGCTTGGAACTGCGTGATCATGTCGCCATTCTCCTTCAGTCTATAAACGCATTGCACTTAAAAAACGGGGCGATTAAGAGTACAAAGAGCTCTACTATGGGACAGCGGTAAGCTGTCCGCCGTGGTGGTGCACTGGTTATACGACTCTCGGCTGCTGACCCGAAAGTCACAGGTTCTACCCCGGCTGCGGCGGTCGCATTTCGGTGGAGGCGAAGCCTAGGTTCTGTGAGATGCCAGCGCACGTAGAAGGACACCAGATGGTCGAAATTTCCCTAAGCCTCCACTACGGCGTGTTTCATAATCATGTCGTGGTTGTGGCACGTAAAACCCCAGAAATTAATACTGGAGGGTTAAGCTGTTTCTTGAGACACGTGTTCAGAACAGCTGTGAACGAACTAGAGCACTATGTGCTCTAGCTCTCCGCCGCATCACTGGTCGCACCCCTCTCCCACCTGTCTCCCTCTCCCTGCGCTGCGCGCGCCGCACACTCACTCACTCCAGTCGTTCCCGCCACCGAGCGCAGCAGAGTCTCTCCCCACCGGCTCCCCGCCCTACCGCCTTCATGAAAGCCAGCAGCGAGATCAGGCGCATAGTCGTTTGCGTCCCATTTCTAAGGAGCTTCACTCATCGGTTGTATTCGTACTCGGAACAACTGCTATAGTTTTTAGAGCACAGCTCTTAGGCGCCCGTTCCTGCGTTAAGTGGTGTCGCCGTTGCCGTCGCCATCGGTGGCGTCACCGCGCGAACGAGTGCGTGCCACAGGAATTGGGAAACCACCACTACCACGTACAACAGGTGTGAGTGTCAAACGAAAATGAAGTATTTGCCACATGAATAGGGCAAGTAAATTTGGACAACGGCTTGCTGGTAGTGGCTGAGTACTTCTCGCCCATCCGTGCTTGCCAAAGACGTCGGGCCCTTCCTGCGGCCTCACATTAACTGCACATCGACCCACACCACAGTCACCCACAGTTGTGGGTGACTTTAATATAGATACAGAAACAAACAACACCTTACTACCACTTATGGGAGAGAACATCCCGTTCCTCTCCATCGTAACTCATCCCACTGACGTGAAGACCTCGCGAAACACTTGCATAGACCTCGTCTTTGAAAACCAGGCATTGGTGCAGCAATTCGAATATTTCCACCCCCTTCTCCCACCACAAAGCTTACTTCAGTACAATAAAAGACTGGCAGACGTGTGTTCCCCAGAGAAAAGAGTCACGGCAAATAAATAGTAGTGTGCAACCGTACGTACATACATGCCTCTCTGAAATTTTTTGTCTCTACTTATCGCGAAATCAAAACTCTCAAACAGCTGCGCTCAGAATTCGCATTCGGCAGTATCGTAATCGTCGGTGAATGGGCTTTTTAGACGTGAATAGAATTCTTAACCTTTAGAAGCGAATTGGCAGTTGCTATATATATAGTCGTCGCCTCCACAGATGCGCTGGTTCGTCGCT
>JALIZH010013073.1:0-85363 GCA_030522465.1 Rhipicephalus appendiculatus
TATCGTCACATAAAAAAAGCGTAACAGGAAAACGTTTGGGCACGACGCAGAAGGATATGATCGCACCGTTATTTCTGCGCTCGGTACGAGAAACCGGCTTGACTTCTGTAAGCCTGCTATGCAAGCCGCATTATCATAATGTTCTGCTGTTATCAGTCCTCACCAGTGGCGTAGCCAAGAGGGGGTAAACCCTTTCCGAAATTTTTTCAGTTTTGCTTGCGTATATATACACGCACACGTACAAACGCACGGACGCGCGAGTATGGTTGAACCACCCCCGAAAAAATTTCTGGTTACGGCTCTGGTCCTCACGTATTACTTTCATGCTGTAAGATTGCAGCACCATGTTATAGTGTGTCTACACAATATCAGTCTTAACTGTTTTAATATGTGCCGTATTGCTTATACATTTCGGGACAGAGTCAGCAAGATGCCTCACCTGGTGAGTACGCCTTATGAGATTACCTGCTGTAATTTTTTGTGGCCAACTCAAGCTGTTGTGGCCACTCTTACAACAGGCAGCACCCTGCCTTACTGAAGTCTAGTAGGCTTTGTTATCTGGTTGTAGTTTGAACAGATACAGATGCAGAACGCATGCAGAGGTGGACAGAGGGTATGGATAACTGTACAGATAACCAATGTAAAGCGTTAGGCAATCCAGCGTTGGTACTGCATGGAAAAGCTGGCTGGTTAATTTGTCGCGTGGACTTGGTAGATGAGTCACCTAGTCGTTGTATTTGGGCGTACGCGTTACTTCACGAAGAAGTTGAAAAGTAAGATTTATTGCGCTTAATCAACGCCCCTGTAGACCAACCGCTGTAAAGTTTACTTGAAAACATTTCACGCTAATACGAAAAGTCAGAGGCCAATAAACCGACGCCCAGGCTATTCGGAAGAGCAGCGCTGATGTATCGCTTTTACGTAAGATGGCCATGTTGACGTAGAAATGCTACGCCCAGGCAGATGCCGAAGGGGATTGCTTAAAGGAATGGGGAATATACTGCGCCGTTATGCTTGTGTGATAATGATTAGAAGTAATATCCAGGAACAACCTCTTCATTATAAACCTGTTTCTTGTGGCCCCTTGCAGCGGAGTCCTGCAGTAACCACAAACACATCGCACTCAACACGTCAGATCAATGCAGGGGATTAACTGAGGAAGTTGATAGCTGGCGCGTCGTCCGTCGATTGATTGATGTAACAAGTTATTTATTCACTACGTAAGAACGATGCGCTTACTAAGGAGGCGCACATGATACCTGTAATTTGAGTTGCTCAGTTCTTAGTGTATATATATATATATATATGATAAGAAGGTGTCCTTGATCCAGCAAATGCAATACTTCGAAGAAAGAGGACGTGTAAAAAACGAAAACTTCGTTTATTTTTTCCAACGTTTCAGCCGGGGCCCGGCCCTGATGAAGGCCGGGCCCCGGCTGAAACGTTGGAAAAATAAACGAAGTTTTCGTTTTTGCACGTCCTCTTCTTCGAAGTATTATATATATATATATATATATATATATATATATATATATATATATATATATATATATATATATATATATATATATATATATGTGTGTGTGTGTGTGTGTGTGTGTGTGTGTGTGTGTGTGTGTGTGTGTGTGTGTGTGTGTGTGAATGGGACACAGGCATATTAGCGAACAAGGTAAGTATTACGTTGACTGAATATATATATAGTAGCTGGATGGTAAGTTGGGACCGCTGGTTAGTATTATTCATGCATTTCATTTCAGCACAACAAAGGAAGCGAACACTAGGTCGACAAAAAACACAAAGGCCGTGTTGTTTTCTTTATTCCTTCCTCTTGTAATACTAGTTTCACACGGTGCACTGCTGATCGCGAATAACCACAGTCGAGATCATATTTTTCATCTGTGATTGACTCCCCTGCTGCAACTTCCACAAGTTGCAGCAGGGACTCGCCGCAATGGCAACAGGCGGCGCTGACTGACGCTCCCACGTTTAAAATGAAAATATATACCCTACAAAGTGGACGGGGGGATGACCGCCACCATAGCTCAGTGGTAGAGCATCGGACGCGTTATTCTAAGGTCGCAGGTTCGGTCCCTGCTGGTGGCATGTTATCTTTTCGTCCACTTTTCTTTCTTCAAATTTACATTACGATTACTTCTAATAGCGTCCCTTATACTTTCCTGGGCATCATTGTCTTTTAGTTCTAATTAATATTGGGTTTAACAAAGCTATCCAGCCCTCGAATTTGCACTTCTTTTCCTTTTGTAGATGTGTATTAAATGTTTAATATGGTTGGCGCAGCGGCTGGGGTTTTCTACCTTCACCAACACACGGAAGCATGCTGTGATTCCCTTTAAGACACTTAAAACGCACTCTTAGCTCATTTTCATTGTCTTCCGTGCAGTTAAAAAAAGCCTCGCCGGCATTCATTTCGGTAGCTGAAAAGGAAAAAGAACCGCCAGATCTGCGCGGAACGCGCAGCACAGTCACAGCGAAAGCTGGATGAGCGGCCTTTCTAGAGCCTTTTATCAACACTCTTGGGACTACTACTACCAACACACTTGCATGGTACCCACTTCGCCATAAATCACCATAGTATTTTTGTAGTGGGGAAGCATCCACTGTGCCATTATCTGTCATTCTTCGGAAAAGCGCCGTACCCGCTACACACTTGTAACGCACTAGGTGCACTTTCTTGATGCCGTGGCTGACGACGATGAAGAATTATGCGTATGCTTTTGTAATGGTTTGGAGCATCGAACGACGCGCTCGTAACGCAATTCGCACTGTGTGACGTCTCGTTGTTACTTTACTGTTCTAAAAGGCTTTATTACGCATGCTAACGCGATTCCTTACTCGACATGAAGGCTGCATATGGTCAGTTTGCAACGCAGTTTCAAGCACCGGCGTTGCTCAGTGGTAGAGTGTTGTGCTGCCGCGCAGAGGGCCCGGGTTCAATTCCCATTCTGTCGTGGGGATTTTTTTATTCATTTAGTTTTATTCTTATTTCGCGCGATAGTCGTTACGGACACCGGCGGCAGCGGTGGTGGCGGTGGCGGCGGACAACTACGGCGCAAAAGCGGCCGTTGTTTTTATCTCATAAGATATTTCGCTGTAAAAAATAACGTCACATATGCAAAAGAGGACACGTACACAGGATGGACGCTATAGACATCAACTGACTTTCCTTCAAGAAAACATTCAAGAAACCCGCTATACAGGCGCGCGCGCGCTATATCACACTACAATTTGTTTCTTTTTTTTATGTGTCTTAAATTTTTTCGCGCTACCTATGAATGCAAGTGATTACGACTGTCACAAATGAGCACGTGGACCGCCCTCAAAAGCGCATCATAACAGACGGCGCCAGCCGATCACGCGCCGCGATTCAAGGCGCCAGCAACGGTCGCTTCTCCAAAGCGTACACCACCGCACCTCCTTTATAAACAACGCACGCCGTGAAAGCGAACACCGGGCAACATCGAGAGAATTCGAGAAGCCAACGCGGCTGCCACCGGCGCGCTTCCGTCTACGCAGTACAACCTACTAGAAGGATCTACCCTGTTCCCTGGCTTTCGCTGTGCTGCGCCCACGTGAGTGGTGTGGAACGTTCTCGAACTCTTGCGCGACCTGATATAAGCGGGCGACGACGGAGAGTCGGGGCGGCCGGTGAAGAGCGGCAAGAGCCATGTGACGGAAAAACGACGGAGGGAACAACAACAACCAGCGCTGGAGTCTGCCTGTTTCCTAGAAGAGAAACGTTGGGACGCATTTTCAAGAATCGCTAGAGTAGACGTTATCGGTGAATATGTCAAGACCATGAGTGTTCTGAAGATTTTGTGATGCATGACATTGCATATTTAGCGCGAGTTGTTTTTTGGTTCTCGTTGTCCTGATCGTTTTGTGAGTTATATAGTAAACCGACTTGCCGAGTGTATATGACTATATCTGTATGTAACGATTCATTGCCCTAATTAAGAATATATTCTGTTGTGTTGTCAACTCTTGGCTCTGACTCGGTCTTTGGACCACAACCGGCGTTCGCTGGCGCACTAAAGGACCTACCCTCAATTGTCCGAGCTTTCGTGGTGCGTTTCGGGGGGCCGATACATGAGCCCTTGGAATCTGCCCGGCGATTGCCTTCCCACCTACGGGATTAGTGACAACGACCAACTAGCCCGCATTACCGCCTTAAACCCTCGCCCGTGCACCTTAAACTACAGCTGCTGAGGTTGAAGCATGGCGAAAAGCTGAATTAGCCGACACTTTCCGTAGAGAGGCCACGAGATATCAGGTACAGGGGGGGGGGGGGGGCTATCCCATGTATTTCTATGAAAGCGTGGCTTGCGAACTTTTGGCCACCCCTGTACCTGCGACCAAGGCGAGACAAACAGCCTAGACTGCCATGCAGAGGAGTGAGACTACGCACTCAGTGCTTATAAGGGCAATGCTGATCAAGGGCACTTTGTTGATGCAGTCTACAGTATTTCAGATTGTGGTTGCAGCCTTCATCGAGCGCGTTCAAGGTACCAAGACGGCGACAGCAAGAAAGGTTAAACTTCTTTTCCTTCATCGCTTCTCAAATAAACGGGCATAATAACAAATGATCTCAGTCGTCTGTTTAAGAATATACGCCCAAACACCGATCTTGTTAAGCCAAACTCAGAGCAAGTACAGCCGATAACAATGCATAGCATAAAAACATGACACATTTATTTGTCTGACACGTCCCATCTTGTATAGTACAGTAGTGCAATCATGCGCGTTAATTCAGTAAAAACGCGACATAAACACATATAAGGGTACTTGCTTACATGCAAGAGATTTCTAATCTCTTGCAAAATTCGCCTCGAGATGTTGGAGTGGCGCCCTCTCGCGTGTGACGTCGGAGCGGGCACTCCGCTCTCGACCACGCTGCAGCAGCCGCATTCCTGTGCGCGGATCGTCTGCTTCAGTCGGGAACTTTGTCGAACGAACAGCCTCGCGAGGGTCAACTGACGCCTGCAGTGAATGTTTTCGAGTGCAATCATGAACTTGTTTTATTTGCGGCCCAATCGACAGGGCCAAGAAATCTCCCGGAAGGCCGTCGAGCACGCCGATGCCACCGACCGCATTGCTGGTAAGAGAGTGAAACCGTGTGTGAGTGTTTTCGCTCGTCACCTACAGTTTCCGCCGTACGATACTAATTAGTTCGGGTGTTTCTTTCGATATTTCCGTAACCGCGCCTTTCTCCAGCATCTACAAGTATGTATATAAAGCTTGCGAAACGTCGAGCTTACCGAACAAGCTTACCGAAGAGTGTCGCGTACGGCCGGTATAGCAGAAGTCACTGCCAGCGAAGCGCTTGCTGCACACGGTCGATGAAGGCGTGGGGCGCTTTCCTATTCTGAGCTTGACTATCCTGTCTTCTTCAGCTTCGGGTCCTTAGGATAGTTATGAAAGCTAACGCCCTTGTTACGGGCGGACGAAGTACACTGAGGCACAGAGCAGCACTTACCATTGCGCAACACTCGCCACGGAGACATGCGGCGGCAGTTCTAAGAAACAAATCACTGTGGTTCTAAAATGAACGTCAAAAGAAGATACCTGCGGCTGTTCGAACAACGTCGGTAGCCACCATATACAAGATAACCAACTGCATTGCTCCGTTGTTGAGTTTTACCACGACGGTGGTTTCTACACGTCGCCGGGCCCACGTAGCAGACGAAAGCATGTGAATCCCTGCTCTGACGTCATACAGGCGTGGTTCGCAGCGCCACCATCGGTCGCACACCAGGTGAATAACGTAAGGATGAATAAACACAAATACACAAGCAAATAACGTACTGAAGAGAGAATATTGCTCACCTGTAGATCACATTTACTAGTCTTCGGCTAACGTAACAACGGATGCAACACACTCGATGATTGCCAGTCTCAGACAGGCGAAGAAGGTGCACTGAACATGTCCCCGTTGCATTGCCTAGTGGGTGATTTGCGGCGTATCATGCTCGTTCACAAGTGTCTTTGCTTATTGTATCACCAGTCACATGCCACTCACGTACAAAACACCATTAGACCACGCACGTCACCAAAGCGGGGAGCGTAAAACCTGGTCAAACTGGTGAAAAAAAAGAGCAGCACAAGCTCGACTTCACAGCCATACCTACCACCTCGCAATCGAATGTTCTTCCCGGCCTACACCTCAGGCTGTGCAACGCCTAGGAGAGATGACCCCTTCCCTGGTTAGATGAAGTTGAAGGGGGCACCTGGAGGACGCCACACTTCCAGGTCACACATCTCTCTAAGCGCCATCACTGGAGCGGCTGTCGCATGCTATTTTTGGAACTTAGCGGCGTCTTTTTCTCCTATGTTGGCTAAGTGATAAGAGTTAAGCCTGTTTGGTGCCATGTTGTAACCTGATGCTTGTTGTATTTTACGGCCACATATATACCGCTGAAAATAAACTAGACATGACGACAAGAAAATTCGGATAAATTGTATTACGAGTCTCGGAAAATATTTTTCTCGCACCACGGAATGGTTCTTTGATCGCATCGTTAGCTTAATTTTGTCGCTTATCGTGTGTTCCCAGTACTTTATCTTGTGAGAATTTATCATAGGGTGTATCCTCTTCTCCGCTATTAGCGCAGTTTCACCGGGCAAATCAATTAGTCCCGCTGCTTAAAAGCAAAAAAAAAAAAGAGATAAGACCAACTTAACCAATTCTTTAGCACAAACCTTTAACCAACATAAAACGGTATTTCGTTCTTGTGCTTCTGCCCATGTCTGTGTGGATTTGATACCACATCTTAACCCATTAGGGCCCACTTTACTATAAAAAGTACACTTCCTTTTTTGGGCATAGAAATTACAAAACAGAATATTCTGGTCTTGCTCATTACAATTTCTGATGCCAAAGGTTGCAGCAAGAAAATCCTAATTTGGAATATTGACTCGGTTATGTTTTTTCTGTTTTATGAGTCGTCAAACTTTAGGAAAATGAGAGCCTGTTAAACACACGTGGTCAGTACTACAGTTTGTGAATTATTTGATGTTTTACATTTTATATGTTGAAAAAACCGGCTGCTTCTGCTTGAGGAAGAGCAATTCAATCGCTGCAAAGCACGAGAAGCCTATAGAGTGCATAGTTTTGCTGTGAGGAGTAATCAAACGTTGCTGTACTTTATTTAGTACACTGGGACTTCGTGGGAGCATAGATGTAACTCTTGTTGTGGGTTGCATCATAGATTCAACAGGCTTTTTTTTTTATGAATGCCGTTTTTTTCGGTTATCTCAGACTCAAGAGGCTGCGAAAGATGTCGCTGTGAATATACGAGAGCCTCTTGATGTTTTATTTGGCGATTCTGACCCTAACATGGGAACATAGGAGGAGGAGGGGAATGACGACGGTACGAATGGATGCTCTTTTCTAACGATAAAAAAAACATGGGACGAAAGGAACGTGGGTAAGATAACTTCTGTTTTGACTCAGGAAAGCAGCTTTGTTTCGAAAATGGCAAGGACTACAGCATAATTGCTATGCTGACGAAAGACTACACAGTTGAGTCACAATGCTCTGTATCGGTGTGGCCATTCACTGAAAAGAAAAAAAAAACGTAGTGCCACTGTCCTCCTTCTTCATCCGCAGTTACAATGCCATGAGGGAGTTTGAGCTCTACGATCAAGCTGCGAATGGCTAGAGAATTTTCCTCCCTGAGAAAAAGCGATACCAGCCCCTATTTACCCAGATAATCGAAATAGCCGCAGGGAACGCATAAAGGGTCTGCTACAACATTGTAGGTTTTAGTAGACCCTCTACGCGTTGACTATTGTCCTTTAGTCGCATAACAGCAAAACACTGACTGCGTATTGTTGTACCCAAGAGAAATATCAAAGCTCTCCAGATTCTATTGTGCTTGATATTACCCTCTATTCATACGGACATTTTCACAAGAAGCCGGCAAAACAGTTGAATTATGCCAAAATACATCGAACTGGTGTGGCGAAAATTGTGACGTTACGCTTTCCCTAAAGCACTGGTACTTGATTAAGCTGCATGTGCCAAGATAACTTAGTTATTCGTTTCGCAAGGGCCCAGCGTACTCGCCATTCTTGCATTAAGTCACCTTGCCCGTTGCTATCTCGAAGGCCCAGCGTACTTTTTATAGTACAGTATCATAACTCCTGAAGAAACACACGTAACTCTATGAAAATTTGCACGTGTGGTTATCTGTTGTGGTTAATTAAACATGCAAAATGTCAATAAATTCGGACCAGTAGTTCTTTCGTGGTCCTTAATGGGTTAAATTACGTGTTTTGGAAGCGGACTAACTTTCTTGAACTACTGTTTTAATTCATACTCCACCATCACTTACCACAGTATCCCGAAATATCAGAGCGCTGTCTCTATGATTTGCTTTTCTGCTGTCATGACCTGTGCTGTGGATACATTATCCGCCGTTCAATTGATAAAGCCAACTTGAACAAGAGAGGTCGAATGTGACAAAGTGATCAATAAACGTACATTTGATAGTGTAGGTCTCCTGACGGATGAATCACTGCGCTTTTCATAAGTTGCAATATACAGGTTACAATGCATATCGCAGTGATTTAGCCATTAACATGGCATGATACGAACTGAAGCCTCTACGTGAGCGGGAAATGAAGAAACCACAAAGATAAAATTGTTGTCAGAGCCACGTAACATCGGAAGTTACTTGCCCTTTATGTTGTCGTAAACGTTACTGTGAGTTGAGTGTACGCAGAGCATTTACGTAATTTATTTATTAGACGACTGGAGGAAGGCCACAAACTGCCACAAAAATGAAAAAAAAAAAGAACACGTGTTATTTGATAGGCAGGATAAGCGCAAACATAGGCGTGTACTTTATTCGATGAGCAAAGTTGTTGTTTTTGGTGGTAGTGAAACTCTGGTTAACACTTTCCGCGTATATTAATTGACCGTAATATAGCAGGAACAGGAGACTCACGCTCTGGTGGTCCCTTTCTCAAAGTCCATATCTTCAAGTCCACTTTGTCACAAGCTTGAATTCCAGTGCAGGTCAGTTCTCGCTGGTTATAAGCCACTGTTCTGAAGTTGCAAATGTCGTTAAATAACACTTTACTACCGCTCTTGCTGGCATCGCCTCGGTACGAGTACCAATTGTCGAACCATTCTGATCGCACGTAGAATGTGACGGTGAAATTACCGCCCTTTGCGGAAACCAACTTCAGATTTGTCGGCTCAGGTGGGGCTGAAAGAAAAAAAAAGGAGAGATCTGAGTTACAAATCTTACACGTGTTTCACTGGTGACATTAGTAACAATGCCCACGCATAATCCTGAATTTCGATAGCAGGCAGTATCTGGGCTAGGCTAACAGCCATGAAAGGTTTAGTAAAACAGCAGCACAAGCCACTAAAGCGATATCGAGCTGGTTCGTGATGTCTGCAGGCACGCTCAATGCTTACGTTTTCTGAGTAACAGGTCGAAAGGACTCGCAAATCAAGTTGCGTATGCGAATGTGCATATTGCACATCGAGGAGTTATTTCTACTTCTATTTGTTCTGTTTCTCGTTATGCTTACTGCTTTCATTTGTTTCTCGCTTTCAAAGTTTCTGAACCGTTATATTTAAATTTTTTTTAACATATCCTTTTATACCTCACAGTTCACTAACTCATGAATCGCTGCTTTTACGAAAGGACAGCCTACAGACTACTTTCTCGCGCTTTTTGCGCACAAGGAGGTTTCCAACGCATACCTGCCAACCTATGGACATTTGAAACTGGGAGACTTGTCAAGGAAAAAGTGGGGGGGGGGGGGGGTGGAGGTTCCTTCGGACGACGCCTGTGATCAGCCAACAATATTGTCCCTATCTGAAATGTCACTTCAACGGGGCCCTGCAACACTTATTCAACATAGACCATAATTCGTATCTCGAACAGGTCCTGCAGCTCTTTTTCGACATACTCAGAATTCACGGCGCATCAGTAGTCGAGGCTCTTGTGAACATGTGGGAGAAATATAGCACTGCGCAGCGCACAAATTTCGAGCTTTGATTTTACGGACAACCTAAAATGGCTCGCGCTCCTCTCGCAAACTGAAACGGACGCTGCCAATGGCTGAATTTACGATGGCCAACGCATCCTCAGTTCCTAATCAACCAATACGCTCGCCAATGCATGCTTTCTCTTTTACGTGCCTCGCAAGCTAGACGCCTTCGTAAACAGCGCTTGGTGCTTAGTTTATTGAAGTTGCTTCACAATGAGCTATCTGGGTTTCGCTACTATCCGTCAGTCAACTTGACACTGTACGACACCAGTGAGCGCCAGGTACTCGCAGAGATCAGCCATTATTTAGAACAGGGGCCGGCAACCATTTGCGGCGGAGGGCCAAACTGCGTGAAGCCAACTCGGCGGGGGGCTAGACGGCAAATCGAGGAAGGGGGGATGGGGGAAGGAGAGGCTTGCAAGCAAAGAAAGTATGTCTGCGATTTAATTAGAGTAATGTGGAAACCGGATTAGAAATCAAGTTTATTTTCAGTATGCATGTCACAAGGTAGCAATTTACGTACATTGGCTACAAGCAAACGCACAAATAATCTTTCATTGCGACTTTTCGTGCGGCACATTCTTAGCCAAGTCGCAAATACGTTTCTTCGCCCTTTTTTGAACCTGCGAAAACAAGGGAACTGAGGACGTTATCGGGCTAAGTTTGAATATCTGGTACACGCTAACTCGAAGCGATCTTAGTTCCTGTCTCACCTCATTTGAGGTCAATAGTGCCAGGTCGGCCTTCAGATAGGAAGTTAAAAGAAAAAACGGCGGGGGGGGGGGGGGGGAGTTCGGACGTAGGGGTGGCCGTCTCATCATACTCTTCCGCGGGCTGCAGGTTGCCGGCCCCCGGCTTTAGAACAAACGTACCTCTGCAGCGCCACAATTGGTTGTGTGCTGCAGACTTACCGCGGGCACGGCAGGGTGCCACGGCGGTGGTCTCTTGATTACTCGCGGTCATACCGGTACTTCACATTTTTTTAAAGACGATAGTCTTTCTTGGGATACTTGACTTGGTCTGTCTTTCTATCTGTCTGTCTGTCTGTCTGTCTGTCTGTCGGTCACATGATTGAGCCACCCGGCCAACGTTTAAGCACTTTCTGAACGCCCAGCCATCTTGAACTATTAGCTGCGTTCATACTTGTGAACATTGTCGAATAAAAAGCGAATATTACGCAAATCTGAGGTGCACCGTGTATTCGTAAGTAACGTGGTGTGTTCCTTTACTAGAAAATAAATAGATACGTCATTCTAAAGACCCTAGTGTTTCTTAGGCTGCGCTGAAAATGCGACGCTATGCACGAAAAAGCCCTCTGCCGACGATATGGTGCTACCACCTGGCGGTGGCCCTGGGTTTTGCACAAGCTCATGTTTCCCGATGCCATTGCCAGATGGCGTCCATCTCTCACGCAGCGTCTCCTCTATTTTATCTATACGAGCTATCGTCTTTCGACGATATTTGCAGCGAAGCACGTAGATACGCGGCCAATTTTTTTAGGACTGCATTGAGACAGTTTATTGGGAGATTTATCGTGCAATCGGGAAGACAGGCTCGACATCGGTAATCTCCCGGGCAAATCGGTACAGAAGGAGGTATGCAAATGCTTAGGATTACTCATTCTACTTTTTCAGCAGCTTTTCCTAGTTTTTCGATTAGTGCATTACAAATAGTAGTTGTCTGAACGCTGGCAAATCAGCCATTGGAAAGCCCAGATGTTCGAGGGGATTTCTTGAAATATAATACCACCATCCACTCGTTTCTAGCTTGTTGATACTGAATACTGTTACTCTTACTATCAGAAAAACCCCGTCAATTTTAGTCGTATGAGTGCTGAACTGGAATGTTGAAGATTATTTTGCCTAGTTTGCACTGTGTAGAAGTACATATCCGAAATTGTGTGGGAGATTATATAAAGCCTTACATATAACATATCATATCAGTACATAAAAACGTTGTTTTATGATGTCCGTGGAAGATCGCGCTGTTGTCAATGAATAAAGAAAAGTCACTGTTTCACCGCAAGGGGAAGCAGTGAATGCAATAGCAACAAATTGGAATGTCCTGCAAAGAATGGCAAGCAGATCGAAACATGCTGCGCGCTGCTGCAGCGTAAATGACGCGCGAAAAGAATTAACACACACAGGACGAGCGCGATCTAACAACGTTCACATCTCGACACTTAACGCGCTGCTCAAACGAGCGCGAACTAACAGGTGTCACAGTTGTTATTACTTCACTGTGCTTCAACAGCGCGTTCCTTTCGAAAAAGGGGCCTCTGCAGCGAGCGAAGCGACCTTTGTGCGCTCTGTAAAGCACACGACGCAGAAACTGCCCCCACCACAAGATGCCGTTGTCAGATGGGAAGAGACGCGGCGCCCGGGGATGCTTTTGTTCCAGAGATAAGCGGGCGCTCGTGCGTGCTTATCTCTGGGACACTACGCTTCGGGCGACTACGCTTCGTAGGGCAAAGTACACAGCGCACGCATCGCAACGAGCGGGGCGCCGAGCACGCCCTTCGCTCCATCTCGCTGGTAATGCAGAAAAACGTTGATATTACCCCTAGATCGGCGTTGCGCCGGCCGTAAATGGTGTATAGAAATATCTCGCCGGTAGCACGCTGAAGGACGTGCGCCTCCGCGGGCGAGTGGTTAACGCCGCGCGCTGCGGAGCAAGAGGTAGCTCGATTGATTTCGCGCGTCGAGAAAACATTTTTCTAATTATTTGTCATTGTGGCTTTTCTATATATAGATATATTGTCACGTGGTCGTGACGTTGACGAAGGCAGTAGGCAGTAGTCCAAGATGAAACACTTTATTTGGGCCGAACTTGTGGCCGGTAAACTGAAGGTGAGATTACAGCAATAAACGCTGAGACTGATAGCGGCGAACAGAGCGTCGGCCGTCGATGAATTGAACATCGTTGGAGCGCGCCGGCTTTTTATGCATCACGCGTCGAACATTCTAGCCTTATCACTGGTCATCGCGTACGCTCTGGAATAATCTCGAGTGGTCGCGTCTTGCGTGCAATCTTAACAGAACGATCTACAATGATCGCGAAGCTTCTAGAACAATGAGGCGCGGTTTGCGCTGAGCATTGCTGACAGCCTTTGAGGGCGAAAACCGAATAGAGCAAAGTGAAAATAAGAAACGTGCGTGGCAATGCCCCCCTCTGAAAAAGCATCGTCCCGATGCTTAAAACAGAACACGGGGGGGGGGGGGGAGGTGGCCAATGCATGCAACAATAAATAACAGCAATAAAGAAAGTACAATAATAAAGCAAGAAGTACAGTCCTCAAATTCACTAACGCGCGTAATATGGTTTCAGGCGCACGACATGGACGACTTCAGGTCGCGCACGGCGCCGCTGAGAGTTCGTAATGCCGTCAGGGGCAACCTCGTAGTCGAGTGCGCCGAGGCGTCGAAGTACCCTGTACGGTCCAAAGTATCGTCGAAGAAGCTTCTCACTGAGTCCCCGTCGGCGTATTGGCGTCCACACCCATACACGGTCACCGGGTTGGTATTCCGTGTGGCGTCGTCGAAGGTTGTAGCGGCGACTGTCAGTCCTCTGCTGGTTTTTGATCCGTAGGCGGGCGAGCTGTCGTGCTTCTTCGGCGCGCTGTAGGTAGGTGGTCACGTCGATGTTTTCCTCGTCGGTC
This sequence comes from Rhipicephalus appendiculatus, assembly GCA_030522465.1. Lineage (NCBI taxonomy): Eukaryota > Metazoa > Arthropoda > Arachnida > Ixodida > Ixodidae > Rhipicephalus > Rhipicephalus appendiculatus. Next base: position 13,688 of record JALIZH010013073.1, read on the forward strand.
ACGTTTGGTAACATGGCGTCGAGCGTCGTTGCCGGGCTCCGTCCGTAGACCAACTTGTATGGCGTCAACTGCGTCGTTTCTTGTACGGCCGTGTTGTACGCGAAGGTCACGTACGGAAGGATGGCGTCCCACGTCTTGTGTTCGACGTCGACGTACATGGCCAGCATGTCGGCAATGGTCTTATTTAGACGCTCGGTCAGGCCGTTGGTCTGTGGGTGGTACGCGGTGGTCCGGCGGTGGCTTGTGTGGCTGTATCCCAAGATCGCCTGAGTTAGGTCCGCGGTAAAGGCCGTACCTCTGTCAGTAATGAGGACCTCTGGGGCGCCATGACGCAGGACGATGTTCTCGACGAAGAACTTTGCTACCTCGGAGGCGCTGCCTTTGGGCAGGGGCCCTCGTCTCGGCGTAGCGGGTGAGGTAGTCAGTAGCTACGACGATCCATTTATTTCCGGAATTCGACGTCGGGAAGGGCCCCAGTAAGTCCATGCCGATTTGTTGGAACGGCCGGCGAGGTGGCTCGATGGGCTGCAGAAGTCCAGCTGGCCTAGTCGGAGGTGTCTTCCGTCGCTGACAATCTCGGCAAGTCTTTACGTAGTGGGTGACGTCGGCAGTGAGGCGAGGCCAGTAATACCTTTCTTGTATCCTCGCTAGCGTGCGGGAGAGTCCAAGGTGTCCAGCAGTCGGGTCGTCATATGGAGAGCGTCCAGAACTTCTGGACGTAACGCGGAAGGTACTACGAGGAGGTAGTTGGCCCGAAGTGGCGAGAAGTTTTTCTTTAGGAGAACGCCGTTCCGCAAGAAAAACGACTCCAGTCCTCGTCTGAACACCTTTGGAACAACGGTGGCCTTGCCCTCGAGGTATTCCACAAGGCCCTTGAGTTCCGGATCGGTTCGCTGTCCTTCGGCGAAGTCATCAGCGCTTAAGGCTCCCAAGAAGTAGTCGTCGTCCTGGTCTTCCTGGGGTGGCGGCTCGACGGGGGCGCGAGACAGGCAGTCGGCGTCAGAGTGCTTTCGTCCGGACTTGTAAACGACGGTAATGTCGAATTCTTGAAGTCTTAGACTCCATCTTGCGAGACGACCTGAAGGGTCCTTCAAGTTAGCTAGCCAACACAAGGCGTGGTGGTCGCTCACGACTTTGAAGGGCCTCCCGTAGAGATAGGGGCGAAACTTTGACGTAGCCCAGATGATGGCGAGGCACTCCTTTTCTGTTGTGGAATAGTTGGCCTCTGCCCTGGATAGCGACCGGCTAGCATAACTGATGACCCTCTCCAGTCCGTCCGTCCTCTGCACAAGGACGGCGCCGAGTCCCCACGCTGCTTGCGTCGGTGTGCACTTCTGTTTCGGCGTGTTCGTCGAAATGCGCAAATAAAGGAGGCGTTTGCAGGCGTCGTTTTAGTTCTTGAAATGCTTCCTCTTGCGGCGTTTGCCACTTGAACTCGACGTCGGCTCTGGTCAGGTTAGTGAGTGGCTCGGCGATGCGGGCAAAATTTTTGACGAACCGCCTGTAATAGGCGCACAGGCCAAGAAATCGACGGACGGCCTTCTTGTCGGCGGGTGGCGGGAATGTAGCGATGGCGGCTGTCTTCTGAGGGTCAGGGCGTACTCCGGACTTGCTGATCACGTGACCCAAGAACAAGAGCTCCTCGTATGCGAAGCGGCACTTTTCAGGCTTCAAGGTGAGGCCGGAGGTCTTGATTGCTTGAAGTACTGCGGCAAGTCGCCGGAGGTGTTCGTCGAAGTTTGAAGCAAACACAATGACGTCGTCCAGGTACACCAGGCAAGTCTGCCACTTCAATCCTGCCAGTACTGCATCCATAACCCGTTGGAAAGTCGCAGGCGCCGAGCAAAGACCGAAGGGCATGACCTTGAACTCGAAGAGTCCGTCTGGTGTTATAAACGCGGTCTTCTCTCGGTCTCTCTCGTCGACTTCAATTTGCCAATAGCCGGTCTTGAGGTCCATCGACGAAAAGTACCTCGCGTTGTGAAGTCGATCAGGGTGTCGTCAATCCGTGGGAGAGGGTACACATCCTTCTTCGTTATTTTGTTCAGGCGGCGATAGTCGACGCAGAAGCGTAGGGTTCCGTCCTTTTTCTTCACTAACACCACGGGTGACGCCCACGGGCTCTTTGAAGGCTGGATGATGTCGTCGCGTAGCATTTCGTCGACTTGTTTCTTTATGGCCTCGCGTTCTCGCGTCGAAACTCTGTACGGGCTCTGACGTAGTGGCCTGGCACTTTCCTCTGTTATGATGCGGTGTTGTGCGACTGGGGTCTGTCGAACTCTTTGACGACGACGAAAAGCAGTCCCTGTATTGGAACAGCAGGGTTTTGAGCTGTTCTTGTTTATGCGTCGGAAGGCTCGGATTGATGTGGAAAGCTAGTTCATGGGCTTGGTACGTCGTAGCATGTTCGGTAGGCTCGGCGAGGGCGAGAGCGTTGCTGGCTTCCACAATTTCTTCGATGTAGGCGACCGTCGTGCCTTTGCTCACGTGCTTGTATTCGTTGCTGAAGTTCGTAAGCATCACTGTTGCTTTCCCTTCACGCAACTCGGCGACGCCTCGTGCGACGCAAATATGACGGTTTACAAGCAGGTGCTGTGCACCCTCGACAACGCCTTCGAAATCTGCGGGTTTTTCGGTGCCGACGGAAATGATGACGCTGGAGAGAGGCGGAACGGTGACGTGCTCTTCTATCACGTTCAATGCATGGATCCCTGGCGTCGTCTGGGTAGGCAGCGCTTTTTGCGAGGTTAGTGTTATCGACTCAGACCTTAGGTCGATGACGGCGCCGTGTTTGCATAGGAAGTCCATCCCAAGTATCACATCCCTGGAGCAGTGCTGTAGGATTAGAAAGCTGGCGGGATAAGTCCGGTTATTGATGGTGACTCTTGCTGTGCAAACACCGGCCGGCGTTATTAGATGACCCCCAGCGGTCCGGATTTCAGGGCCTTGCCAAGCAGTCTTCACTTTCTTCAACTTCGTCGCGAAAGGCCCACTGACGACGGAATAGTCCGCTCCAGTGTCGACGAGAGCGGTGACGTTGTGGCCGTCGAATATTACGTCGAGGTCGCTGGTTCGTCGTCGTGCCTTGCGGTTGGGACGCGGCATTGGATCACGGCTACGTCGATTCGTTGCGCTGCTTCCTTGTTGCGTCGTCACGTCTTTGTCGGTCCGCGACGTTTCGTCGGCAGGGCTACGTCTGCTTCGCGTCATGTTCTGCAGGTTTCGTCGCGTTGTCGTCGTCGTCGGCCGCGGAGGATCTTCGGCATTTCGTCGTACAGCAACCGCACCTCCATCGGTTGCTGCCCCTAGTTTCCCGGATACGGGCTAGGCGACCGGCCCCGGTTTGGGCCAGTGTACTGCCGGCGGTGCGGTGACATGTAGCGGCCAGGCGACGGCGAGCGGGATGGTCGTCGGGGTGTCCACTGAGCTCCTGCGAGATAGTCGGCGATGTCTTGTGGTCGTTCACCCCGCTGTGGACGAGGCGCGTTGACGGCAAAGCCTCGTAATCCCATCTCACGGTACTGGCATCGGCGGTACGTGTGGCCGGCTTCTCCGCAGTGGTAGCAGAGGGGACGGTGGTCGGGGGGGCTCGCCAGATGTCGGTCTTCCTCGGTGTGTACCGTTGGCCGGCAGGCGGGCGAGATGGCGGCGGTGGGGGCGGCGTCTGGCGGCGGTACTGCGGCGGTGCGGTGTCTTGACGTGGGCGTGGAGCGGGAGCGTAGCGTCGGGCAGCAGCGGCGTAGGTCATGGCTTGCGGCAGAGGCTGTTGCGGTTCAGGGGTACCCAACGACTGCTGGATTTCCTCTCGAACAATATCTGCGATCGAGGAAACCTGCGGCTGGGATGACGGGAACATTCGACGAAGCTCCTCGCGCACTACGGCCCTTATGGTCTCGCGCAGGTCGTCTGAGCAGAGGGATTGAATGTCAGCGTAGGCTGGCGTCGAGCGGCGATTGAATTGCCGGGTGCGCATCTCCAGCGTCTTTTCAATCGTCGTCGCTTCGGAGATGAATTCCTGGACAGTGCTCGGTGGGTTCCGCATCAGACCCGCGAACAGCTCCTGCTTTACTCCTCGCATGAGGAAGCGAACTTTTTGTCTTCCGGCATTTCGGGGTCGGCGTGGCGGAAGAGTCTGGTCATCTCTTCTGTGAAGAGCACCACGTTTTCGTTTGGGAGCTGCGAGCGGGTTTCAAGCAGCGCTTCGGCCCCCTCCTTGCGGATGACGCTCGTGAATGTAGCCAGGAACCTTGTGCGAAAGGTGTCCCACGTTGTCAGGGTTCGCTCTTGGTTCTCGAACCAGGTGCGGGCGGCGTCTTGCAAGGCGAAGTACACATGGCGAAGCTTGTCTTCATTGGTCCACGCATTGAAAGCGGCGACTCGGTCGTACGCTTCGAGCCAGCTCTCCGGGTCTTCAAGTGCTGAACCACGGAAGGTAGGCGGCTCCTTGGGTTGCCGGAGCAGGATAGGTGCAGGCGGCACAGGGGCTGTCATCGTCGCTGCGGTCGAGGTCGGGGTCTTGTTCCGCCGGGTCTTGTCAGGTAAAGGCCCGTACTCTGGCCGGAGACCTTGTTGTCTTCGGCTTGATCGCTGCTCAGGGTTGCCGTCGATGTCTTCCTCGCGACTTGGGCTCGGTTCACGGCTTGACGGGGGCGTCCGGAACATGAAGGAACAGCACCTCCACCAGATGTCACGTGGTCGTGACGTTGACGAAGGCAGTAGGCAGTAGTCCAAGATGAAACACTTTATTTGGGCCGAACTTGTGGCCGGTAAACTGAAGGTGAGATTACAGCAATAAACGCTGAGACTGATAGCGGCGAACAGAGCGTCGGCCGTCGATGAATTGAACATCGTTGGTGCGCGCCGGCTTTTATGCATCACGCGTCGAACATTCTAGCCTTATCACTGGTCATCGCGTACGCTCTGGAATAATCTCGAGTGGTCGCGTCTTGCGTGCAATCTTAACAGAACGATCTACAATGATCGCGAAGCTTCTAGAACAATGAGGCGCGGTTTGCGCTGAGCATTGCTGACAGCCTTTGAGGGCGGAAACCGAATAGAGCAAAGTGAAAATAAGAAACGTGCGTGGCAATATATATATAAAATAGAAAAGCCACAATATATATATATATATATATATATATATATATATATATATATATATATATATATACGAGGCATGACGGCGACGGCAAAAGGCGGCCAAGAGTATCCATATAATAGGGTGTATTCATAATGCTTAGAACTATGGCAACACTGGGCGCGTCCACCATATTTCGTGGGGCGCCATCGCGGAATCGTCTGCTAGCGTCTCCATAAGGATAGGGCACGGAGACGCTGCGCCGCTCTCGTCGGCGGTGGTTTCGGACCGAAACAATACGCCCTTTTCTTTCATCATCCAGCACCGAATGGTCAGGGAACCTCACTGTGCTGCCACAAATCGACGAGAACGCAATATCGGAGCTCTGCACGCTTCAAAACTCATCCGGACGGCATCTGCACGAGGCGCATCTCTTCGCAAAGCCGAAGAGTTGTTCTCTAGTGGCGTGTGCTTCCTATCTGAGGTAGGTGTTCAAGAAAAGTGTTCATTGCAGAGGAGATGCGTTCCTTAAACTTCTCAGATTACCTTGCGCAGAATTACAACTTCATTGTATTTCCCACTGGTATTATAAGAACACGCTTCAGATATCGAAACCACATCCTTTCTGCGCGATATGTGCAACGATGTGCTGCCTTCCTCGACTCATTTCTTTAGCCACAGGTACCTCTACACCGTTCGCAATAGCGTGTGTCGTAATTTTTAGAAATAAGAAGGCATGGACATGTGCATGAGTGGTGCGCCGCAAACTAAACAAAAATAGTGATCGCGCGTTTCGACTGGATACGGAGAAAGCGTCCCGAGTAACGCTGTTTTAACACACACTGGTTGTTTATAATGCCTTGTGGTCGTAATCTATCGCGCGGATTCAGTGTTGTCCTTCTGGTTTTCTTTAACGCTATACGTATGCGTTCATTGACTTATCTTTCTAGAATATCGTGCTTTTTGCTCTCGCATGCCACGGAGGCGTGCATTATCGCGCGCCGCGCGCTATAAGTTATCGCGGTCAGCGGAAAGATGAGTTCGATGATCTACCGAACAAGTAGCTCCATCTGTAGTACGGCCAGAGAACAGGTACGGCTCCGTAACTGAGCGCTCCGTGTTCACCGCGCATGCCGACTGAAGGAAGCAGAAGAAAAAAACCGGCAGATCCCACGCACTGTGGGAATCGATGTAATGCGAAGCCGCCAGGAAGGAGTAAATCATTCTTTACATAATTTGCATGTCATGTTTTACATGTTAGGACCTGTCATATATGTTCGTGATACAGTCATGTAACCCAATAGCAAATTTGGTGTATCTCAAGCTAACGAAACGGCCGCGAGCACGCCATGAGCGTGGCATGCAAGTCATGTCGCACATGACAAGTCATGATTTCCATATTAGGCCTACCACCTGTCATTTATGTTCGTCATACAGTCACGTCCCTCAATACCAAATTTGGCGTATATCAAGCTAACGAAACGGCCGCGAGCGCGCCATGAGCGTGGAATGCAAGTCATGTCGCTCATGACATGTCATGATTTCCATATTTCCACTTGTCATTTATGTTCGTCATACAGTCACGTCACTCAATACCAAATTTGGCGTATATCAAGCTAACGAAACGGCCGCGAGCGCGCCATGAGCGTGGCATGCATGTCATGTCGCGCATGACAAGTCATGATTTCCATATTACCACTTCTCATTTGTGTTTGTCATACAGTCACGTCACTCAATACCAAATTTGGTGTAGGGTGATTCCACGAGAGATCGAACATGCATGTCCGGTCGATATTTTTCTTTTGTCTGGGTTTTTATATGTTATGCGGGCACATTTAAAGTGCACGGAACCGAAAATGTTATTTCCGAAAAACGCTCCGAGCGCGAGAAAAAAATATTTGAAGGTGGCGGCGCGCGCGTCTTGGTTTTGCTCACCGCAATATTTTTGGATTTCGCGGCCGAATTTAATGCGAACTGTAAACGTGGCGCCGAAATTTTTTCGTGTTGATTTTAATAGGCATTACTGTGAACTACATCCATGCTTTTTTGATGCTGTGCTCCAAACGAAAAAAATGTAAAAAAATGGCAAACACGGCCCAAATCGAAAATGTTTGCTCAGTTTGTTGCGTCTTCGCCCGTTTGCTGTTTTACACAGAGACTTCAGAACTGTGCCACACATAGTAAAAGGCCGTTAAAATATTTCTGCGAAAGATTGTTTTTCTACAAGCAGCGTAAAAAAAGAAAATAATTGTTAAAAAAAGCAAGTTTTTTTCAAAAAAGCCCATTAAAAAAAAAATAAAAAGAACCCCGGTCTCAATTTTGACGAAAATTTTTTATCGAAAAGCGCTTATGTCGATCAATGCACGGTTTCAATATCATATGTCCTCATTTGCTTTGTTAACGAGATATAACGGGCCAAAATGACCCTTGCTGTGTGTTCTCACTTTAGTGCCTTTGATGGTTGTTATCAGCTTGCATTGTGCTTAAATATACAGTACTAATTATTTTGCTGCGGCGAAAGTTCACTCTAGTGGCCCGTCTTCAGGAAAAATATATTCTGAGATTTTATTTGTGCCTAGCGTGTACGGGGGTGGGCTGCTTCCGCTCTTTAAAGGACTACGCGTACACAGTTTGCAGCCTTCAACCACGCCTACAAGCATCAGAAGAAAGGTGGACGCACCTGTTCAACATATTAATCGCTTCATGTTCATCAGGAAATGCTTGGTCTACCTCATCGCGGTTCTCATATGTAGGCAGGTTTTAAATAAGACGCGTAAGTCAATGCCAGTAGACCTCGCATTAAATTCGGCCGCGAAATCCAAAAATATTGCGGTGAGCAAAACCAAGACGCGCGCGCCGCCACCTTCAAATATTTTTTTTCTCGCGCTCGGAGCGTTTTTCGGAAATAACATTTTCGGTTCCGTGCACTTTAAATGTGCCCGCATAACATATAAAAACCCAGACAAAAGAAAAAATATCGACCGGACATGCATGTTCGATCTCTCGTGGAATCACCCTGTATATCAAGCTAACGAAACAGTCGCGAGCGCGCCGTGAGCGTGGCATGCAAGTCATGTCGCACATGACAAGTCATGATTTCCATATTACGACTTGTCATTTATGTTCGTCATACAGTCATGTCACTCAATACCAAATTTGGTGTATATCAAGCTAACGAAACGGCCGCGAGCGCGCCATGAGCGTGGCATGTAAATTAAATCATGTTGTTCATGACATGCACGTCAATATTTGCATATTACCACCTGTCATTTATGTTCCTCATACAATCACGTCACTCAATCCCAAATTTGGTGTATATCAAGCTAACGAAACGGCCGCAAACGCGCCATGAGCCTGGCATGTAAATCATACTTTTCATGACAAGTTAGTCATGATTTTCATGATATGACCAGCCATTTATGTTCGTCATACAGTCATGTTATGCCATACCAAATTTGGTATAAATCCCATTAACGATACGGCCAGGAGAGCACAAAGTCGTAGGCGGCCAGATAGATAGATAGCTAGATAGATAGATAGATAGCTAGATAGATAGATACGCTCAAAGTCGCCGAAGTTCGCTAAGAAATGCTTCGCATTTAAAAAATCAAAGCGGAGGGTGTAAGGCGAATGGCAGAAGCGGCGTGCGAGGTGTGCGGACGATGTACTTCGGCGCACCGAAGGTGGGCGCCCACTGCCTTGCGAAGCTTGCAAAGCGGTGGCTGTGTGAGTTTTGCGATCGGTTCTCGTGTGGCGGCACAGATTTACCGCGGACGCGCGCGGCAGCGTCTGTGGCACTGCTTATACACGTGCAAATAAGTAAGTCATTGCTTTTGCCGATCTGCAACACCGACAAGTCATGCTGATCAGCCATGCTATTTGTGGGTGCGATGTCGGCCGTCTCTCCTAAAATACGTATATCGTAATATATTGTTCTGTAAGTCTAGCTATGTTGCAGTCGAGCAAATAAATTGCACGGAGAAATAAGAACTGAGGTTGCAGAGCGCTTTTGCGCGTGCCGGTCACTTCCGAAGGTGCTGACCTTGTTGACGAAACAAGTGCGCGTCGGTATGTTCTTTTCTGCGTTCATGTAACTGACAAGTTCGACTAAAATTAGTCCTACCTTGATCGTGGCATTGTCAGGGCTCCCTCATTCCCTGAACAGCGCACGAAGCAATGAGAAGTCATCGCAGAATGAAGATAAACACTCAGCAACTTGCACCGTAAAGGCTGCGGTATAAGACTGGTTTGGTTTTGTTTTCGTGCGCAACAGGACATGACGGATCGCGCTTACGGGATAATCGACAGATGGCGCTGTACATTTTGAATATCCCCTATTGCAAGGGCAATAAAAGAACGGTTTGAGGTTACATACAAATGAACATGTCATTTACGTATTTTTTTCTCATATATAACAAGAAAGTGTGGCAGTTTCGCACTAGTGGTGCCAAACCTGAAGGAAGATTACAGCTGGGTGGCCATCCTTTTTTTCTGTCTCTGATTCGTTCTTTCTCTTTCTTTGGTTCTCTTTATTTTACTTTCTCTTTTGCTCTTAATATTTTGCATTTCTTTTTCTGGTCTTTTTTTTCTATATCTTTTGTTTCTTCGTGTGCCTTTCTCTGTCTTTCTGTCTTTTTATCTATCTCTTCTGTAGTTCTGTCGGCTTCTCTCTTTCGCTTTCTTTGTTGCTCTCTATTTCTCTGTCTTTTCCTCTGTCTTGCTTTCTGTTTTTTCTATCTCTTTCTCGTGCCTGTTTTTTTCTATCTCTTTCTCTCTCACTTTTTTCTGTCTCTGTATTTCTATCTTTTCATGTCTTTATTCGCTTTAACTCGCTCTATTTTTCTCTTCCTTTTCTATCGCTTGCCTTGTGCTGCTCTCTTTTTCTTTCTCTTTCTTTCTCTCTATCTCTCTATTTTCTCTTTTTCTCTATCCATGTCTTTCAGTCTCCCTCTCTCTCTTTCATGTGTTTCACTTGCTCCCCTTCGCCGGGCTGAGTTTTCGTTTAAAGCTCGCATTTGCCATACTCGATAGTGTGGCTTGTCCACCTCCTGTGGCGCATACCCAGCTGTGGAGTTTTCTGCGACACCGCACAAACTACGGCGAGCTACAGCAGCTTAGCTGTCATAATGCAGGTCTAAGTGGAAGGCAAGGCTCTTCGGCAGGACGTAGTTACATGAACCTGTTTATTTCCGTGCTCCGCGAATCTGTTTACCCTCCTCCGAATGCCATCACACAAACATACTTGAATTTCCCAGTACATCAAAGCGCCTTCAGGATACAGCCCTGAACTGAACCGCGTTAAGTAAATAAAGCTTAGTGGTGCGGTTGGATTACCGCGGAGGGTCGCCGTTGTGTGCATTTCTTATGATATTTCTCAATAGGGATGGGCAGGTAGAATATTAGTTCTGACAGGAAACAAATGTGTGTGTGTATGTGTATGTGTGTGTGTGTGTGTGTGTGTGTGTGTGTGTGTGTGTGTGTGTGTTTGTGTATGTGTGTGTGTGTGTGTGTGTGTGTGCTGTTGAGGCACTTACGAAGTCTTTATTTTAAATTCTCTACAGTGCCTAAGCCGTAAACTTTGAAGTTTTTGGCGGGCGTGTTGTCCGATTGCGGTTGCCTTGGAAATTCGTAAAAATTTTCGTGGCACTGAGTGAAAATTTTGAGTCTTAATGGAAAGAGAATCAGGTGCAGTCCAAGGGGTAGGACGAGCCATTACTTAATTAAGCCACCGTTGTGTTCACTTTCGACAGTACCACCTGTTATAGTCATACTTATAACCAACTATAAGTAAAGTTTCTTTTGTTGATAACCCGAAAAAAAATAGATGGAGTACCTTTTCCTCGCAGGAAGACGTGTCTCAAAACGGCGCCCGTTGAAGAGCGCTCTGGGGGGGTCCCCTTGTGTGCGTTTTTACTCGGATGGTGACGTTTGCACACGTCTTGATTTGATCGCAGGTGACACTCGTACGGTTCGGATTGATCACGTCACCATTGTTGCAAGTCACGGCGGTTCTCTTGTAGGTGCTTTCGTCGACGACCTCTACGGTGTAATAGTCGAAGCAGGCCTGAGGCCGTTTCCACTTAAGGACAAAGGTGTCTGCATTCACGGCACCTAGTTGCAGGTTTGCGACCTCAGGTCGTACTGCACCAATAGAAAAGAATCACCTTTGTTCAGTAAAGAGGCAGTTGACAGAATCAATGCCTGCTGTAAATACAGTGACCTGTGCCTCTCACTTAGAACCAATAATGGAAAATGCTATTTCTTTCCCCAAAGCACCACCCTTGATCGAACATCAGAGTAGACTGACATTTGTAAGTCCAGCATATTCAATTGCGAATTGCCGCCGTTGCTAGCACACTGTATCAAGAAAAAAATTCTAGGCCTGCGCAGAACAAGCAGCAATGTCACAGCATTCGCTGGAGGAACAGCCGTCAAAAAGTCCGTAATACGCTCTCCTATGGCGCCTACTAACATAGAGTGTTGTGTTTAGGTCGCGGTTGCAGAAAAAAAAGGGCAGCAATAGGAGCGCCGAAAGCGCCTTGCAGCTTCTCTCAAGCTTGTAAAGCAACCACCAGGTTGTAGATGGGATTGGGGGGCTCAACCAAGCGCGACAGAAGTTTTCGGTGTGCTGTGAAAAAGGACCGTTACTATTGCAGTTTTTCTCGCTTTAAAGCGTTCTTACGGCGCAATTAATGAGCTTACGACAACAACCGATGTAGGTGGCTACAATGACGGCGGTGTCTGTCCTAGTTATCCGTCTCTTCACGCGCTGGTACGGTGGCGACAACGCCCAGCCCGCCTGGTGACACGCGAAGTTTAAGGCGGCGGCGGATGCACCCCGCTAACATTACTAGGCACTTGACCCGAACACTCACGGCGTCGGCGGGAGCGCTCATATTTCAGTGCATTGCTTAGTTTATGCTGAAAGAGTATACAGGAGGCCGTTGCGCCAGTTAACGCGCTGTATAACCCATGCAAACTACCTCTTTTTTAAAAACAGCGCTCAGCTGATTGGATTTATGTAAATATATGCGCACTGAACCACTACTTTCCTGGCTCTGTACTTGCAGAGAGCGTCCTTAAACAGTTTTCGTCATGTACCTAGAGATTAGGCCGCTCCTCTAGCTTGCGCTGTGACTGCGCTACGTGTTCCGCGCAGACCTGGCATTTCTTATCGCGTGTTGTCTTCTACCGTCCTTGCCCACAAATACAATTGCATCCATCTGTATGGAGCTCAAAAATTTGTGGTTTGCTTGCAGAAACCACGATATGAATACCGGCATATCAAAGCGAGACGTCCTTGATTCACTACATGGCCTTCTTTAGAATGCACCCAATTCTAACCCCCGTATTCACAAACGAGCCTCGACTCGAATTTCGTCCTTCACTCGACCGAGTTGAGCACAGCGCCGTTGCTCGAGTGAAAATGACGCCGCGCTTCTCAAGGATCGCTGCAGATTATCGCTGATATACAGTGACTTGTTCTGCCTAGAGACGGCGTTCCCATCGACTTTCTCAAGTGAAGGTGGAGTGTTGAGTGAAGGGACGTTCTAGAATACGGGGGTAAGTAAGCTGGTATACTTGATACACCGTGCTGGCGACGGCGGCCATTCGCAAGCCAGTGTTCCGTACTAAACGTAATTCTGCTGCGATGTTTGGCCGTCAAATATGCTATGGAAAAAGAAATACGCCAGCGCTGAGACCGTAAGATCTGCGGCATGGATAATTAACGCTCGCGCTGCAATAATTTAGAATTGACTCTACACAAGGCATGACACCTACTGCAAGGCATACGCATCTATTTTACTAAAGATGCCAAAATTAAATTCTTACTAGCTGCTGCACAGCGTCAAATAATCTTTGCTTTTCACGTTATTGTGAGCAGCATTGGGCTTATAGATGCCATTAATTGATGATAACTTGGCTGTACCTAAGTTTCACTGTTACGCATAGTCACCAGTTGTTTTATTATTGTTCAGGTGCGTCAGAACAGCTGAAAAGCTTGCAAAATAAAAGGGAAGAGATTGAGTTGACTGGAAATGAGCTAGTGAATACAATTACGCTTTGGTGGAAAATGAATGCATGTTGAAGGTTGCAGAGTGGAATGCATTTTGAAGGTTGCGGTTACAGTGCCCCATGACGGAGTCATTGACCGCCAGGTGCACTGGTGTTTGCGTGGGTGTACTTAATCAGACACCGTCATTGTGTGCGTGCTTAATTACACCACTTAATAGTCTGACCGGGCCTTATTTTTTTCTTAATTAAGCAGAAGAGCTACCTGCTTGAATACCGCCCATCTTCTTTTTGCGTGTTATTGCTCACTTATAGTTCAGTTAATTCTGGAAAGCAGAGTGCTATCGGCCGATAGGTGTGTAGGGGCAGTGCAAATAGGGCTAAACATCAGCCGAGAGGACAAAGGTTGTGGCAACGGCAGCAACACGTACCGCCACCTTCTTCAGCCACTAACTTTCACAACTGTTTGCATAAAAAGAATTGTTAACATTGACATACGATGCTATGTGTATCTATATGAGCATTAACAATGTGTGCTCGAGCGATTGTGCAAACATATATCAATGCCAATGTTTAGCATGCTTCCGAAGCCGGAAGTAATAATAGTAGTAATAAATATTTATCGTGCAAAAATGATCGAAGGATAAGTGCGTGGTACTCTCAATGCAGGGCTCCCTGGCCCTTGCCGTTCATAGGGCCTGCTCAAGAAGGGTCGGTTAGTTCTCCCTTTCCGTGCTAGCAAGCCATGTTTGCCACTACCTGTTTCTGGAAACTTGCTCCAATTTGGGGGAGTTTATTTTTCGGTGCAGCGCATTGTATTCGCGTAATGTGCGCAAGTATGGGCTGCTCTTCACATCACGCGCGTATTGTGTGGGGCTGATATAGTGTTCTCTGCAAAGTTTTGTTTTAAGTGTGTGTGCTAGTATTCGGCGCCAATCCCGAGCCTGAACCGGCATGGTCCGGGTGTGGATGACCATACTTCTGGTGGTCGCAATGGCTGTTTTCTAAGATGTCGCGCAAGTTCATCGCAAGTCTCTCGAATGCATTTGTCTGCTCGCGGGCCGTAAATGACGAGCTAACAATCCGCCTTATCGTTTCCCTCCTGAGCCATGTGGGCGTGGCACAGCACAATGGCGTCATCTCGTAACCACAGTTTTCAAGCCTGCCTTGGGGGGTTTGTCCGGATTCGCGATATCCATAGCATCACTCGTTCTGTGGGATAAATTGGCGACGAAGAAAACAAACGTAGCTTACTCGACCAAGCACGCACTGCAGCTTCATCATGGGGCATGTGTTGCAGAAGTTTTCCTTGCAGCTGTGCGCAATCCTTTAACAATGCCATTACAATTCCTCTCGGCAAATGTATAAAAGCAACTACATTTATCCTCAGATGTGTAGCACCAATTCTGGTGAGACACTTTCCGACACATACACCTTCCTTTATGTGCAACTTTTGTACTATGCTTTTTGCTACGTGACTATTAGAACCATTTCAGGCGGGCTTAGAGTGAGCATGTGAACGTTAGCCAAGATAATTAATTACGAGGATTATTTCCTCATTCCCAAATTTTCTTACCTGAGGCGGGAATTAGGATGTCGTGTAGAAGGACGCCATGGGAAGTGCGGGCAGGTGGTCCGTTGATATGGGTGCGTACCTTGAAGTTCACTTTGCTGCAAGGCTCGAGCTGACTGCAGGTGACCTGTGTCTGGTCTGGATGGAAGATGCTGCCGTTGAAGCAAGAACCTGTCATACCAGGTGTTGCCCTCGTGTCAGCATTCTTAACACCGATGACTTCTATCCAGTAGTAGTCGAAATTGAACTTCGGTTTTGTCCATGCAGCAGTGAAGTTGTTGGCACCGACACTCACTAGATGTAAGTTGGGTACATCAGGAGGAGCTGCAACAAGAAAATCACGCAATATCAGAATATTTACTTCCAGTTTGTTGATCAATTATCTGACCGGTATGACCGAATTAAAATCATTTTGAGTACTCTTAAAATATCACGAAGCGTTCGCTTCTATATGGTTGCATTGTTCACAACATTTCATTGGTGAATTTATGCAATGCTTCAAATTCGTGAAAGCTTTTTGGTCAAGACATTGCACACTTATGACTCTTCCGTGTTTCGGCTACTGGCGTCCATATTCTGCAAGTTACAAAAAAGCTGCTTAAGGCCGAGAAATCGAACAGTTGCTGTGGTGAATATGGAAACAAAAAAGGAACGCAGTTTTGAAAAACAAAGTAAAAGTAGAACTAACTCTTCAACTTTCAGTACTTCGAAGTCAAGTGAGCAAAGTACTTAAGTGCACTTCAGAAGGGAGGACATTTGTTCTTGTTGGCAGTTCATCGTACTTCAGGAACATGTGTTCATCTTTTGTCGTGTACGTTTAGTGCGCTATGGTTTCATAAGTACTTGAGTTGTTGATCAATCTAGCATTATATGCGCTTTTTATCAAATTCTGAACAATTGGCCTTGTGAGCACTCATAAAACCCTCGTAATGAGGCGCCTCCACTTCCCTGAAGTTGTTACCATTTCAGAACAAGCATGCTGACGATATAAAGTAGATACTAACTGTATCCTAACGATACCCAAAAGCAGTTAATTAAATATGTGCATGCCCTTCGCTCTCAAAGTTGTATGAGCCTCGGCTGGTAATACATTTGGAGGAACGACAAAAAAAGATAATTAGGAGCCCTTCCCCTATCAGTACCGTGAGGGCCTGCCTTGTTCGTGCCTGGCACACAATACCTTACTTCTTTCTTTCTTTCTTTCTTTCTTTCTTTCTTTCTTTCTTTCTTTCTTTCTTTCTTATCTCATTGCACGACGTTCTCTGTTCCCTCTTAACTTTTTCTTTCCTTCCTCCATACCGGGAATTACACTTTCCCCTTTCGCATCGCAACACTCCTGTTGCTACAGGCAACAAAGGCGCTCATTAGTAAAATAATAAAATCTAGTAACTAGGGGTGTGTGAGTAGTGAATTTTGGAACTGAATTGAATATATATTGAATAGTAATGACAGCGAAATGAGCGCGAATGCGAATTGAATAATATTTGAATAATATTGAGTTTTCGAATAGTAGGGCAACCATTTTCAAAACAGCCACAGAATTGTAATGCAAACGATTTCGAAACAGCCCTAGAATTCCGCAGCATTTTATTTAAGACAACATTCATAAGCATTTAAAACGAACATTTCAATTACTTTTAATAATAGGTCGGCAAACTGGCTCATGAGTCGACTCACCGAGACTAAGATCGAGCCGCGAGTTCTTGAGAGTAGGGGTGAGTAATATTTCGTGAGTGTGACTTCGACTGAAAGTGGTTCGGAAAATTTTACGTGTCCAAGTTCGAGTGAATCCGGTACAGGAAATTCTAGGTGTATCTGAGATCCAGTGAACCCTTTAAGAAAATTAAAAAAAAATAACGCCAGTCCTGCGCGGAACGCGCCGCACACTCACAGCTGAGAATGGAAGAGCGGCCTTTCTCGAGCCTTTTATAAACTCTCTCGGAGCAACTGATACACGTATACTTGCGCGCTACCCACTACGCCATAAATCATCCTAACGTTTGTGTAGTAAGGAAACGTCTACTATGCCATTAAACATCAATCTTCAAAGAAGCGTAGTACCCGCTAAACACCTGCAAGGCATTATGCGCGCTTTGTTGATGCTGTGGCTGATGACGACGAAGAATTAGGGCTGAGCCTTCTGTAATGGTCTGGAAACATTCAAAAACCCACTCGTTACGGAATCCGCATTCTGTGACGCTTGGTTGTTATTTAACTTTTCTACTACGCCAAACAACAGATGTTAACGCGATTCCTTCCCCGGCAACAAGCACGCATATGGTCTATTTGCAAAGGAGTTTCAAGCACCGGCGTGCCTCCGTACGAACTACATTGCGTTTTATAATTCCTTAATAGCCAGCAGGGGTTCTAGCCAGTGCTGCCAACCAATTTTTGAAAAATACCCTACGCAAGATCAAAATTACCCTACTTTACCCTACACAACTTTTTATTACCCTGCGTTTTACGCTAAACCTAGAAATAGCGCCGTGTAACAATCATAACGTAGAGATAACGTACACTCTACAACGTTATGACGTATGGGGTGCCTTCGGGATCGGACCGCCTACGACCGTGCAATGATGACATTTGATGACGCCTTCATTTGACGTCACAATGTGATGCCACAGTGACGTCTCAATGACTTTATGATGACATCAAAAATTCTGGCAATATGGCGTGCCACAATGACACCATGAGGCGACGTCGTTATATCATGATGACTTTTTGCAACCCGCGTCCTGACGCCGACCATCACTTTTCATGTATGATGGGGCATCTAGAGCTTTCGCCTTAATAACCGAAGCCGACCACCGGCGCAAAATTTAAAAGCCTCCCAACACAACGAACAGACGGGAGACGACAGACAGGGAAAAAAAAACATCCCGAGAAAAAAAACCAACAAACCTAGCACAAGGATGTTTGACGTATTATCTTTCGCCTTTTGTGTTGGTGACATTGGAATTAAGACAGTTTCGATTCGGATCTATCCAGGAATGTTACCTTCGGATATGTCGCGCGGATCTTCTACATTTTTTATTGATAAGTGACGAGCGAAATGTTGAAATTGCCCTATGGCAGCGCCCTACCCTATGCTAGCTGAAAAATTCAGAAAATACCCTTTAAGTTGGGTAATTACCCTACAGTTGGCAACCCTGGCTCTACCCTCTTGCACCACTAAGGAACACATTATTTTGTTTTTTTGTTTTTTTCTAAGAACAGTGCCATGATTCCTTTAAAACACTGTCTTGCTGGTCTTTGACCTGGTTCACAGTAGAATTTAGCCATTCGTGAGCATCAGATGCTCTGCAGGCCAATCATCCATATGTGCGTTTGTATGTTTGTTGCGTCTTGTAACATAAGTCCGTTGTCCCCGTTTGTGTGACGTGCAATCGCCAATCAATGAAAAAAAGTCACAGTTTCTCCACAAGGTGAAGCAATGAATGCGATAGCAACTAATTGCAATGTCAAGCGACGAATGGCAAGCAGGCCGAAACGATCAGCGTGCTGCTCGCGCACACATGACGCACGAAAACAACACCCACAGGACGAGAGAGAACTAACAACGTTCACAGCTCGACACTTAACGCGCTGCTCAAACAAAAACGACGCACGAAACGTATTCACAGGTACAGACGAGCGCGAACTAACAAATGTCACAGTTACTTCGCTGCGTTTGAAAAGCGTGTTCTTTTCGCAAACAGGGGACTGCCGCGAGCGAAGTGACCTTCGTGCGCCCGGTGACTACTACGCAATCGTTCCGGCGAAAGCCCCATTCTTCCCCACTGCGAGATAAGCGCGCGCGCGAACGGGCGTCTACCCCCCACGGGTAAAAGTGCGCGAGGGAGATGAGCGCGGGCGTGGCGACGAACGGTACGCCGAGCTAAGACCCCTTCGAGCGCGCCCTTTGCGCCATCTCGCTGGTAATGCTGAAAACTCGCTGTATATAAATAGCTCGCCGTTTGAACGTTGAAGGACGTGTGCTTTCGTGGCTCAGCGGTTAGCGCCGCGCGCTGCAGAACGAGAGGACCCTCGTTCGATGCCGCGCGTCGGAAGCATTTCAGATGCGAAGCAGCTATTTGACTCACGTGTGTAACACCGTACGTTACGTGCGTCCGTAGGAATGCGCCGCAACGCGTTCCCCTCGCCGTAGGCGTTGGAGAGTTACCAAGTAGGTCACGCCACAGCTGCGCGTCGACGTCACGCTCCCCTCGCACGCTTCCCTCGCAGGTGCGCGCAGACGTCACTCTCTCTCTCACCCGCAGCCTGCTCGCGGCAGCGCCCGCAGCTGCCGGCGGCGCCGCCCGCTCGCAACACCTCTGAACGTGTCACTTCTCTCTCGCTTCACCCTCTCCACCGCCCGCAACGCTCGACCGCACGTCGATTGGAAACACTCTTTCGGCTCGTTTATCTGCGATGACGCCCGTTTGAGCCGGGTCAACGCCGTGCGCACCGCTGCTGCTTCGCATCCCATCAGGGTTTCCCTTCGGGGAGATGGTCCAAGTGTCTTTCTGAATTATTTTTTTGGAGTTTTTAGATACATATACATATAAGGAACATGACGGCGACGCCGACGACGATGGCGAAAACCAGCCGAGAGTGTCCATATAATTGCTATCGCAATAAAAAAGCCCGCATGGCTCTGTAGCAAACTACTCGACTGCCACGCAGAGGACGTAGGTTCCAATTTTGTTCTATTCTAGAGATTTTTAAATGCGAAGCATTTCTTAGAGGACTGCGGGCACTTATACCATTTCTATCTATCTATCTATCTATCTATCTATCTATCTATCTATCTATCTATCTATCTATCTATCTATCTATCTATCTATCTATCCGGCCACCTACGTCTGGGAGCTCTCGTGATCGCCTCCTTAACTTGGTGTAGGCTAAAGTTAGTATGGGAGAGTAAGAGGATTTGACGAACATGTCTTGATGGTTGTGACAAGAAAAGTCACAGTTTCACCACTAGGACGAAGCAATGAATGTGATAGCAAGAAATTAGTTTGTCACAGGAGGAACGACAAGCAGCTCGATACTTGCAACGCGCCGCCGCAGCACAAAGGACGCACGAAAAGGATGCATAGGTATACACAGGACAAGCGTGAACTAACAACTGTCGCAGTCGTTACGTGTTTGTATTTGAGCAACGCGCTGCGAGTGTCCACAATGCAGAAGCCGACGCTGTTGTTGTTGCCTCTGACATGGCTCATACCCACTCAGGGGGGATTGGTCAAGGATTGATTATACGATTATATGACTTTTAGACGCTCTTTGATACTTCGTTTTCTTTTAAACAGCGGCACGTGGAATGACCCCTCTGCGTCTCCTGCTACGCGGTGGCGTCTGACGCCAAATGTGCCCGGTGTTCTTTTTTTTTCCTTCTACATCATGAGTGGTACAGAAGGGAACCACTTTTTCGTGCGCATGTCAATGGCAGTTTTCAATTTGACAGAAACTGTAAAAGCGTTGCGTGAGAGAAAACATGCTCAGGCTCCTCCGAGGTCTGCGTACCGCAAGCGGTAAATGTTGCATATGAATAGCTCACCGTTATATAGCCGGCACAAGCATGGTGCGTGGCTGTGTTGGCTAGCGCCAGGCTGCGGAGCGAGATGTCGCTGGTTCGAATCCCCGGTCAGGCGCTTTGGAATGTTTTACTACCAATTTATTTTTCTTTCGGCCTTGTGTAATATATATATATATATATATATATATATATATATATATATATATATATATATATATATATATATATATATATATATATATATATAATTTCCGGGACATGACGGCGACGGCAAAATCAGGCGAGAGTGTCCATATAATTGCTATCGCAATAAATTGTCATGAATATAGTGGAATCATAAATGTTTCTGCTCCGGCGGAACCACATTTCTAAGCAAAAAGGCCTTCATGATGTAATCAACATAGCGTCAACAGACCCGCAAAACGTTGGGCTGCATGCATCTTGGCACTTCGATAAAGAAAACAAGAAACGTTAGCCCGGCTCATTCCAACGTTTCATTCGTTTGAGGTTTTCTTCATCGGTGCTTATTGTTCGAAAATTTTCGAATAATGTTCGCTATTTTTAATATGCATTATTCAATTTGATTACCGAATCGCACACAACACTATCCGATTCGTTATTCGATATATTCGATCACACACGAACCCATAGCGACAACGTGAAGTGACAAATGACCTGTCGCAGGTTCGGTCGCTGCCGGTGGCAACTTATCTTTTTGTCCACATTTCTTTCTTCACATTTACATTACAATTACCTCTAATAACGTCCCCTATACTTTCCTTGGCATCTTTGTCTGTTAGTTCTAATTAACATTGTGTCTAACAAAGCAAACGAGCCCTTAAATTCGCACTTCTTTCCTTCACTCGACATATAAAGGGTCAGATTTCCACATAAGCGAGGGCCTATATGGAAATCCCACGATCGAGAGAGCATGTCATATGAAAATGGCGCATACAGATACACGTGTGATCGGCGCAACTTTGTGGGCCTATTTCTGTACAAACAAAATTAAAACTAATCATTTCATTGGAAATTACAACGTCCACCAATATCAGTGATTCTCAGTTGGAATTTGAAACTCACCCACGATTGGCGTCCGTATTTCTGCTACGGCTGCCCGGCTGCTGATTTCGTCCTCTCCACAGCGTGCTTTTCCCGTAACAAGCACGCAGTACGCCGTATCCTCTATACTGTCGAAAGTTATCGAAGTCTCTGACGTCACGTGCTCTCTACAATTGCTCAAGTTCTCCTCTTGGCCACAAGTCCTGAATGTTCGGCATATCTTTACGTTGTATGATAATACAACGGCAGCCGCTTTAGCGGGGTAGTCCCAGTGCAATAGGGTCCGTGATTTTGATGTCGGTACCATAGTTATGTTCCTTGGTGCATGTGGCTCTGCAAGAAAAGAACGAACAAGCATTATGACGGAGGGTGCTGGTAGATGCTTCGTAATCGGAGGAGGATAAATAAAGCCTGGCCTTTTTAGATGCGAAGCATCTTATGCTCGGGTCTCTGTCCGTCCGTCCCGCGTCCCCCCGTCCCGCGTCCGGCCACATTCATGAAGTAGGGAAGCACCGATTATGAGAACCAGAACACTGTAATAATATGAAGGCCGTCAACCACTACTACAGTCATCAGAGTCATGGCCGAGAGCACAGAGAGGCTGCTTAGCAATGGCTAGGCAGGTGGTGTCTGTCGCCCAGGTTGACCGCATTCCTTGATCTTGCTTGCATGTGTTTGGAAGGGGCTTAGTCCGTCCCTCCTTCCCGCGTCCCACACCACCACAGCGCATGCGCGTCCCCTCCCCCCTCTCTCTCCTACGCTCACCCCCTTTCTCTCCTCTAGGAATCCTCTACTCTAGGGAGCGGCCCCCCTCGTCCCACATCCCCTACAGCGCATGCGCGTACCCTCCCCCTATCCTCTCCTACACTCACCCCCATTCTCTCCTCTAGAGAGAATACATCTCCAGAGAGAACGTCGAACGTTACCTAGAGAAGGCAATGACACAGACATACAGCCACACGCCCTTCGTGCTTGCGGGGGGACTTCAATGTGGATATAACCACGAACGACTGGCTCGTCCACCACATGATAGACGTGTACTCGTTGCGCCGCATTTCCGACGACAACATACAACCCACAACCATAAGGGGAACGTGCATAGACCTCATCTTCGCAAACTTCACAATGAAAACTCTTCAAAAGCAACCCCTGACGCTACACGTCACCGATCACAAGGCCGTCGTCTTCAAAGCGCCCCGTGCACCGACGCAAGGAATCGCACACGTTCCCTAAATAAACACGCAACCACCACATTCTCCGTCTTCTGTTATACATTCTCATTTATCCTTTCAATAAAATTCCCGCTCAAGCTATCCATCTCTCCGCTGCTTCGCATCCACACATGCTTCCCTTTAGCGGGAGATGGCGAATTTTTTGCATTTCCTGTGCTCCGTCAAAGCGAAAAAGACGTATTCGCTGTCACCATCATACTGCTGAAATGTATAATTGAGTAGCTGCATACGATAGAAACAACCAACCTGTACTCAGGGGTGCTGCGAATTTTACGGACAAATAGCAACAACGTATATACATTGAAAGATTACACCCCTTTCAGCCCCAGTAGAAGCGACGAAGATCTTGTTATGTACCACAGCAAACAGGGCATTAAAAATACCACGTTCTCCTTCCTAATTATCTCGTGCATTTCGCTTGCGTGACCAGTACCTCCCCCAATTGAAAAGGTTTATGTAGACTAGGATATCAAGGAATATTCAAGGCGTTACACTTCAACCTGTCGGTTTATCAGGCATATAAGCGAAGCAACGAATACATTTTGGTTGGCCATGTTTGCAAGGGAGAAAAATACCTTCACCAACGATACTCTCAAGTTTAGTGGGCAGTTCTAGTTGAAAAAAAAAAACGAGCAATAAAAAGATACACCATCTCCCGCTAAAGGGGACAATGAGGAGATGCGAAGCGGGGTTTGCTTGCCCACGCTGCCGTTGCGTTTCGGCATGTCGAGCCCGCGTTTCGTCCCTAGCAGTTTCCCGCCGACGTTGCCGTTTGCGCTGGGCTTCCCTAGCCGGGAGCTCCGGGTCCGCTTGCCGAAGTTTACGTTGCGCTCCGGCGCGTCGAGCCTTCCGCTTCTCCGCGATCTCGGCAGGCGTTGAGGTATTACTGCAACTGGCGCCGACGTTGACGTTGGAACTCACGACACCGGCGCAGCCTGCGCAGTGACTGAGCGTGCGCACGACCTAGCGCGAGCCTTTTATCTAAACGAGGAGGGGGGAATGTGGGGAGAGGGAGGTTGGCTACGGCGCAGCCACAGATGTTAGCTGGTGTGTGGAGAGAGTTTGCGCATGCGCAGTAAGGGCGGTCACGCCGCGCACCGGATTGAACTCCGCCTTAAGCTGCTTCGCATCTAAAAGGACGCGTAACACACAATTTGCGCAGATATTCTTAAGTGCGGCGAACTTTAGGGGCCTGGCTTGTCTTCCGTCTATGCGTGTCATGCGGCGTGATCGCGCTCACAGTAACGCGCACAATACCGGCGACAACAAGGCTATCACTGCTAAAAACTCGGTTAAAATGAAATAAGAAGCTCAAAAATAACATCACTAACATAAATAACCATGATAATAATCACAATGACTAACCTGAAATTCTTAAAACGGTCCGAGAAAATGCGCCTGACACGCTTGACACTCAAGAGATGACGCCAACGCCTCGCCAAAAGCATGATAGCTTCTCCGACGTGATACCCGCCAGTGCTTGGTCGCTAAGTTTGAGCGGGTAACCAACCTGAGGAAACTGGCTGCAGACGACATGTCAACTGCCACAACAAGCACGAATTCGATAAAGCGCACCAAAAACAGTGCGCATGTTGGGCATCGAGTTTGCGAATCTCGATAAAAAAGATTTCACTAGTGGCGGGGAAACCCTACATGCTTAACTCCATCACTAAAGTCATCATCATCGTTGTGGTAAACGGAACAGTGCGAACTTTAGAAATGCGAATCGCTACGTGACCGTGCTATGCACTTCTTCAGGCGACGCAGAAGTGGAGCTGCATTTCGCTTTTTGTTTGCCTGGTTGGTTCCCGAAATATCATAGGTATGGATAAACCCTTCAGTCACGGTGTACACAATTGTGCACATCAACATTGCAGGCACGTGACCCACCGCGTGTTTCTTCAAATGGCCTCAAACTCAGTGTGCACATTCGTGCAGGCTTCCTGAGTGGACAACTAGCGGTCATTTAACTTCACTGTGCAGCGTATTGCTGCAGAGGATCACTTTGTTGGGCCCATTAGCATGTTCGACGATTGTTCGACGTGCCGCGTTCCAAGAAAAATGTCAAGAGTTTTTTTTTTTTCTCCACTCGAAACGAATACAACCAAAACACAGACTGTGCCTGCATTTCGGGCCTAATAGATGATTCTTTTCGTGCAAGTATTGAAGCTTACTGACGACAAAATAATTAGATATCAAGTCACACGCTAATTAACATTAGTTACTGAAACTCACAAAAAAGAACACATTCCTTCACTTTCTTTCTTGGAACCTAATACTCTGTGCCTGTAATCATGCATGCGAATTTTACGCATTTGCTGAAGTGCATTATAATTCCTGACTGGAAAGGATAATGGCTCGAATGTATATTATGTTTCATGCCATACACAATCCCTTTTGTTTAAAAAAATGCAATAAGTGTATGTGTCACTTGAGCTAATTTATTATGTCTGCTCTTCACAAATGCCAACAGTGCGGTGGAATGTCCCTGTAACCGCAATTAACAAGAACACAACAACATACCTTGGGGTGGAATGAAGATGTCCTTTACTACGACTCCAGGTGAACTGAGCCCTTCTGGTCCGTTTAAGTGAGTACGCATGCTGTATGATAGCGTCGAGCATTGCTCGAATGGTCCGCAGGTGAGCTGCGTCTGGTCAGGGCGAATGATGGTGCCGTTTGCGCACAGACCGATCTTGTGTTGGGGTCTGATCCTGCTGCCATTCTCAATGACTTCAATGGAATAGTAGTCGAAACGACCTTGGGGCCTCCGCCAGGATAGCGTAATGTAGCCATTTTTGATGCCCGCCGTGGTTAAGTTGGAGACGTCGGGAAGTTCTGAAAAAGAATGTTGATGGTATTAGGTGAGTGCCGAGTGAGTGGCGCTTCTTTGTAACGCGGCATTATGCTCGCTCGCAAATTTAGTCACAGAACGACCTAAGTGAAATTATCACTATGACCAGTTCGACCAAGATATATGGCGTCAGTCGCGCCCGCAATATGCAGCCACTATTAACTACACGCATGTTTAGATCGCCCGCTTCTGCGGTGGGCGGCGTTACCGTCGTCGTAGCGGGAAGAGCGCCGCAGGATGGAAGAGAGCGATTGCGGAGCGTAGCGCAGAATGAAAAAGCCGGCGGATCCCACGCGCTGTGGGAATTGATGTAATGCGAAGCAGCCAGGAAAGAGCAAATCATGCTTTGCATTATTTGCATGTTATGCTTTACATGTTAGGACCTGTCATTTATGTTCGTCGTACAGTAACGTCGCGCAATACCAATTTTGGTGTATATCAAGCTAGCGATCTGGACGCAAGCGTACCATGAGCGTGGCATGTCAATGGCGTTGTAGATGACATGCATGCCAAGATTTTCATGTTACCACCTGTCACTTATGTTCGTTATACAGTCATGTCACTCGATACCAAATTTGGTGTATATCAAGCTAACGAAACGGCTGCGAGCGCGCCATGAGCGTGGAATGCAAGTCATGTCGCACATGACATGTCATGATTTCCATATTACCACTTGTCGTTTATGTTCGTCATACAGTCACGCAACTCAATCCCAAATTTGTTGTAGATTAAGCTAACGAAACGGCCGCGAGCGCGCCATGAGCGTGGCATGTAAATCATACTTTTCATGACAAGTTAGTGATGATTTTCATGATATGACCAGCCATTTATATTTGGTATACAGTCATGTCATGCCATACCAAATTTGGTATAAATCCCATTAACGATACGGCCAGGAGAGCACAAAGTCGTAAGCAGCTAGATAGATAGATAGATAGATAGATAGATAGATAGATAGATAGATAGATAGATAGATAGATAGATAGATAGATAGATAGATAGATAGATAGATACGCTCAATGTCGCCGAAGTTCGCTAAGAAATGCTTCGTATTTAAAAAAGGCGACAGCGAGGATGGCGCGACCCAGGTAGCACACATGGTCTAGAAAACGTTTTTTTAAGGGATAAATTGGATAAAACGGATTCTAAACCATTTTCGACGTTTTAAAAACGTCACAGAAAAGCCGTTTTACATCTGTTTTTGATAACGTCTTGTAAAGAGATATTTCAAGACGTTTGCTTGATTCTAAACCAATTTCGACGTTTTAAAAACGTCACAGAAAATCCGTTTTATATCTGTTTTTGGTAACGTCTTGTAAAGAGATATTTCAAGACGTTTGTCTGATTCTAAATCATTTTTGACGCTTTAAAAACGTCACAGAAAATCCGTATTATATCTGTTCTTCGCCACGGCTGCAACGTCTTGTAAAGAGATATTTCAAGACGCTTTAAAAACGTCACGGAAAAGCCGTATTATATCTGTTTTTGATTACGGCTGCAACGTCTTGTAAAGAGGTATTTCAAGACGTTTGTCTGATTCTAAACCATTTACGACGTTTTAAAAACGTCACAGAAAAGACGTCTAGAAAACGCACTTTATAAGACGTTTTCTCTCCACGGGCATGCAAAAACCGCCGAGAATTGAAATTTGAACTCGAGCCTGCGCACGCCATTTCTGATTGCGCGAAAGAAAGTAACGCGCAAAAGGATAAAGGGAAGTGGTGTCAACATTGCATCAGCATTTATGAAGGCTTCAGAGTTCGTTTACTCGGCGATAGCGGTCTAACTTCCTCGCGAAAGTCTGAGCACTGACTGTATCCATCCGCGCGACTGTTGCTTCTGCAATGTCAGTTAAGTTCGGCGATTTCGCATGTGCGGTCGCACTCGCCGGTCGAGCCCTCTGTTGATTTGTTGCGTGCTTGTGTCGTGATTCATGGAGTCTATGAACGCAGCTGTGAAGAAATTATACTTCGCTGCGTGTGAAACTTGTGGACCCGAATTCAAGTGTGTCTCTGTGGAGCGACTGAGTGACGGTTAGGCCTAGTGCCGTAAGATTCCCGGCGGAAGAATGCACTCATCAGCTTGCGCGCGGGACGCCATCGCAACTTCATTTCTTCCATGCTCGATAGACGTACGTGGTTACGTGATGTGCGATTAGTTTTCGTTGGATTTGCGGATTCTCTGAACCACGGGCTTCTGTTGTTTTTGAAGGTAGGTTCATTTTTATGTCATTTGAGCTCGGTATATGAGAACCACATGGAGTACCATCACAAATGAAAAAGCATGTTGCGAATATTGCAGCACTGGTTGCATGTGCGACATGTTTCATCAATACCTGTGCACGAAATTTTCTCAGCATACGTGACAAAAAGCTGTCCCAACGTAAATGCAGGCCGTGGTTTCCGTTCAAGTTCGAGCGAACATGAGCGGAAACTGTAGTTATATCTGTTAGCCTAACTTCAATAAAAAGACTATGTTTTCTCTTGGCCGTTTGATAAGGTATATTCACGATATAGATTAGGTTAAGCTACGTGTGCCGTGTAATAGGCAGTTTCAGAATAGGCTACGCAAAGATAGCGTTGGTTGGGCATGTATGCTATTTCCGCCACTTAACGTGAGTGCGCAAGATGATGGGGTACGATGCATGTGCAGGAGCCAGTATTACAATAAGGTGCGCAAAGATAGCGATTGTTGTGTACGTAGCGTATAACGCATGCGCAGTGGCGATAACGAAATGCTTTGCGCAC
The DNA here is from genome assembly GCA_030522465.1 of Rhipicephalus appendiculatus. Taxonomy (NCBI): domain Eukaryota; kingdom Metazoa; phylum Arthropoda; class Arachnida; order Ixodida; family Ixodidae; genus Rhipicephalus; species Rhipicephalus appendiculatus. The sequence goes on from JALIZH010013073.1 coordinate 41,770, forward strand.
CGAATTCATTCTAAAACTGCATAGAAGTTACGGCATGTGCCATCCGCTTCGTTGTGTCACAGAAGTTGGTGGATAGCAGAAAATTTTCAGCGACAGCGTACTAGTTCATGGTTTCTTCCCCGGTACTACCTTTGCGTAACGACAGCCTGGGCGCGCTTTTCTGTTAGTTGCGAATCTCTGAGGGCATGATCAGAGTCAAAGACGCGTTTCACGGGGGAGGAGTTCAGCATTTTTTTCTCATGCTGTGATTTCTCAGTGCTGCCTTGACTATCTCGATGCGCTTTCGGACTTGTGATTTATGTTTTCCCTTCAGTGTTAACCTTTCTCTGTTAAGCTGGCACTTCTTAGCAGAACCAAAAGGTTCACTTGCGCGTCTCTTGTGCCTGGTTAAATATAGCTTGCCCGCTCTCTGTCGCCGTACGGTGTTATCGAGTTTTCAACTTTTCACACCGTCCTATTTTAGGAATTATAGCATATAATGAAATTATCTTTTATCCTATTTATTGCAGGTGGTACTCGCCCTAGATGTTTAGAAACAAAGGCTACACCAACTAAATTATAACTTTCTTCTTTTTGAGGGGTGACCGGCAGGTTTTCGTATGAATAAAAATGGATGTCGAGAGAAAATAGGTTTTGTTGTGCTCCTTGTTGTATGTTGCTGTAATTGACAGCGTTCATATTTTCTGCTAGCCATGGTACATTTCACGTTAACTAGTGTGCTCTCTCTGGAGATGACAGACAATAATTCCTGTGTTAAGTTTTGTACGCTGCATTTCGAAGCCTGAAACCGTTACTTATTTAATGGACGCAGCTTGAAGCATGAATGCTGCATCCACAAATATTTTATAACTAACGTCTAAGATGAGACCTCGTGTTCAGAACGTTTAGTCTTACTTCTGTAATGATGCCAGAGTTCTTCGTCAACACTTTTTAAGCGAGACGTCTTCCAACAGAGTCATGTTATAAGAAAGTTCCGAAAAGTTACATTTCCTGAACAATACACTTCAGCAACAGTAATTTTGTAAGCCATTTACGTTCTTTTTTAAATACGTATTCATGGCTGGATGGGCCAAATATTATTTTGCGGTTTTGTTTTCTTATTAGTGTTTTCAACACTTTGGAGTTGATCTCCACTAGCTGTGGTCTTAAGGAGCCCTACTCAACGATTGTTTTCGAATGAAGAGAGACATACACCAGGTGTTTGATGCATGCCTCCTTTCCTGCTTACAATGCTGTGTTGACTGTGGCTCGGTGTAGCGTCTTCTAACTCATTCAGCTATCGTACTTGTGTGGCAGATTCATCAATGTGCGATAACAGCAACTGTGTAGAGACTATCGATCACCTCTTGTGCCGCTGTCCCGAATTTCAACATCGCCAAACTCTCCAGTGTGCCTTCAGGAGACTTTACGGTCGGTCTATCACTGAAAGAAAGATCTTGGGAGTATGGTTTCACGGCACATCAGCCCAGAAAACTACACGAGCCTTCCTGCAGTACTTCAAGGCAACAGATTTGAGCGACCGCCTGTGATATATACGCTCCCGCGTGTGTGTGTGTGTGTTTGTGTGTGTGTGTGCGTGTGTGTGTGTGTGCGCGCGCGCGTGTGTGTGTGTGTCAGTGTGTGTTTGCATGCGTGCGTGCGTGCGCGCCGGCGTGTGTGTGTGGGTGTGGGTGGGTGTGTGCGTGTGTGTGTTGTGAAATGTGTCTCTTTTTTTCTATTTTTCACTCCCCTCATTCCCCGCCCCATAAGTAGGGTAGGAAACTGGACGCTATTGAACCACCCTGTCTACCTCTATTCCTTCTTTCTGTCTCTCCTTCTTACGAAAAAAAGTTCAGCGGAAGATGAAGCGTTGAGGAAACTTTCAACATGGCAGCTGTCTTCGTCAGGGCCCTGACGGAAGCTAGACCACTTGCCGAATCGTCGGCTTCAGCGACATCACCTTTTCGACGAATTCACTTCATCCTAGTGTTTTATTCAGTAGAACTGATTGATAGAACGCTTACATATTGCAGAATGGCTGTACCAGGTATAAGTTTTCTCATAATGCATTGTTAGTTGTTTGACAACAATTTTGCTAATGATGAATCGTGCAACAAAAAGTGTTCTGGAAGGTTGGATACCATATAGCTGCAATTTAACTACTGCGATATTCTGTGTTCTTTTGCCGCTTCTGTACGATATGTAGTCGCATGCTGTATCTGATTTTGGGGTTTTTACGTTTCTGTTGTGTACAGGAATCGTTGCTGTTTTACGTAATAAATATACGACATCCGCACTTTTGTCTGTGAATCTACTGAGCTCTCACTCTGTAATAGTAATTACAGAATAAAGTAACTGTAATTACTTTAACAGAGAGATCTTGCTATAAACTTGCACTAAATGCACGTACAAAAACAAAACAGCAAATAGAAAAGAGATTCTGCACGACGTTTTAAAAACGTCTAGAAAACGTCTTTACAAAGACAATGCGATGGGACAGGAATGGGATTTTTCAAAACGTTTTAAAAGCGTTTTCTCTCAGAATGGGATTTTTTAAAACGTTTTTAAAACGTTTTCTAGCAGAATGGGATTTTTCGTGACGTTTTAAAAACGTTTTCTAGATGGTCTTAAAAACGGATTCTAGCCGGACATTAGACGAGATATAAAACGTTTTCTAGACTTTTTTGCTTCTTTTCCGTGACGTTTTCTAAACGTTTATATGGTCTCGGATAAACGTTTAGAAAACGTCAATTATCCGTTTTGTGCTACCTGGGGAGGAGGAACGAACGACAGTGGTGAAACAGCTGGTTTCGCGGAATCCACCCTGGATACCCGTGATGCCACAGTAGTGCGCACCGTCGTGATTCGGCTTTTGTAGAACGCACCCACGCGCTGCGTTTCGCGGTCAGCCGGTTAGCGAGGCAGTCGCGTTGCGCTCAGTCTGCGGCTGTTGATGTGAAAGTGGCTGCGCGGTATTGTCAACGCCAGCCACGCTACTCACGGCGATCTCTTCGTAATGTAAACAGTGTACCTGTGTACAAAAAGTCTCCGCCAGTTCTTTTGAACAATGAGCGACGCCACTGCTGGAAATAGCGTCGTCCTCTGCTGCTGTTAAGCGAGCTGCCCAAGCAGAGGCTAAGCGCCGCTCACGCCAGAATCCAAGAGGTGCGCGCCGCCGAAGCAGAAGCATTCGCCTCAGCTTATCGCGAAACCAGCATACCTAAACAGTTGCGCTCCAAATTCGCATTAGGCAGTGTCGTAATCGCCGGTGAGCTTTTTAAGGCGCTACCAGTTGAGAAGGCGATGTTCAAGGGGCCTGATTAATTAAGCTATCGCGTTCTACTCTTGCAGGAGAAGCTCAAGTGTCCTCCCATTTTTTTTTTGTACGATTCTATGAGGAATAACAGTGGGTGTCGGAAACTTGCTTAAAATGTACTTGTGGGCTAGCTGGTTGGTCATATTTACGATATACGGCAGCGCACACCGGGTTACGACACAAGCGCTGAAAAGCTCAGCGCTTGTGTTGTCTCTTTGTGTTTCGTGTATGTGTCTTACCCCGTGTGCGCTGCCGTTTATCGTAAAAAGGTGTCGGAGAATAGGCTGATTCCCCCCCGTGTTGTAATCGGTCACCTCGACACATCTTTTAATTAGGTACTTGCACAGGTCGGCTAACTCACTCATGAGTCGACTCACGCAGACTCAGATCGAGCCGTGAGTCTGAGTCTGAGTGAGTCCGTTTGAGAAAAATTTTAGTGAGTCTGAGTCCGAGTGAGTCCGGTTGAGCAAAACTTTGATGAGTCTGAGTCCGAGTGAGGCCTAAGCTCAAAATGTATTTCTTGAGTCAGCCTGAGTGAGCTCTACACTTTTTTTTTGCCGATCTACGGTTCTACTTACGTAACTTAGCTTTACTATCAGCCTTACGTAGGTTCACATTTAAACTCACACTGACTCACGCATACTACAAAGCACCAGCGTTCATACGCCAGCTCAATATTTATCGATCAGAGGCGTGAGTTACGGAGGAGAGGGGGGAGGGGGGGTGCCCTGACTTCCCCCCCCCGACCCCGAAAACTTTTTCCCGGGAATTTTTGAGAAAAATATTTTATGTGAGTTATCTCTTTCAAATAATGTACTTAAAGGATTGCAACCACTGATAAGGTACGAGATGAAAAGGTTCCAAGTACAGCACCAATTACGCGAGATATTGGTGTTAAAGAGCATTGGCACCACGTTCGAAGAAGCCAATTGTGCGCTAATGGACTCATGAGTCGGCTCACTCAGACTGAGATGGAGCCGTGAGTCTCAGTCTAAGTGAATCCGGCTGGGAAACATTTTCGTGAGTCTGAGTCCGAGTGAGTCCGGCTGGGAAAAAATTTTAAAGAATCTGAGTCCGAGTGAGTCCGGTTGAGTAAAAGTTTGGTGAATCTGAGTCCGAGTGAGTTACAAGGGCAAAACATATTTCATGAGTAAGTCTGAGTGAGGTCCACTTGTTTTGCCGACCTATCGGTACTTGTGCACATGGTGCCTTTATATGCCTAATTGCATTCTCATATATTGCCACGCGCGTTTCTTATGTCAACTTTGCTGTATTCGGTTTACACCCACAAGGACTGTCAGCAATACTCAGCGCAGACGGCGCCTCAGTGTTCGAGAAGCTTCGCGATTGTAGTAGATCATTTTGTTAAGAATGCGCACAAGACGCGAACAGTCAAGCTTATTCCAGAGCATGCGCGGCCACCACTGATAAGGCTGGTGGAAAGTTCTATGCGTGATGTATAAAAGACGGCGCGTACCAACAATGACCAGTTTATCTACGAGCAACGCTTTGTTCGGTGATATCAGTGTACAGCGTGCATTGCTTGCTGTAATTTGACTTTCCGTTTCCCGGCCACAAGCTCGGCCAAATCAAAAGTTTCACCTTGAAGAACCTCACTGCTGCTCTCGTCCATATACGACCCGTGATAATATAATGTGGTATGTGACATAAGAGATCACGCGCATTAAGTAAACGCGTTGTTGATGTAATACACGTGAAGCCATCGCCTGCATGACAAACGTCAGCTGCTTCTTTCGACAGAGTAGAAGAACTCATGAGTTCTTCTACTCTGGACTTCATGTAGCTTTCAGTGACGCCATTCTTATCTAGCGCCACCTGGTGAGTCGCCCGCCAAGCTGATCCGTACACGTGAACAGCCTCAAAGATGTTGCTCACTCTGTGCTCTGCTGTTGCAATGGTTGCAACATGTTATGGTCGCTTCAAAATGTAAGGCATGCAAATACGGACACAAGAGAGGGGATGTACTCAAAGTGCCCAAGTGTTTGGCGCTCTGAATTCTTATGTGACGAATTCCGACCAACTATGTCTGCTTTTTGCCGTTCTGAAATATTGTCACTGATTGCCAGTAAACCATATGCGTACCAGAAGACGTGTCCAACACGCTTTCGTAACCGAGGAGCTCTAAGAATGAAATCGCATGTAGAGGGTCTTATATTCATAATTACCATATGTAGCGGCTGGGTTTATAGCACGCTGCACTCACTTAATTGGCCTATTCACTCCACCAGAACAACACGTTTTAAATGTTTTTCAGTGATGCAAAACAATCCGAACACATTTTTTTGTGATGACATGGACCGCAGCACACATGGTTTCGCTGCAAGCTTATTTAATGGTTATTAGTATTTGCATTTGCCTTGCTTTTTGTGTGGTTGGGCCGCTGTGTGAAAAAAACGAGGAACATGGCTACTGAGATGCATTAGCGTATAATATATCCGCAAAAAAAAAGCGAAATATAATATCGGCGCGAAGTCATAATCGTAGGAATTCCACATTTTCCATGAAGATTGCAATTGGAATTAGATTTGAGAAAGTAATAATACTTTCAGAGGTTTTACGTGCTAAAAGGCACAATATATGATTATGAGGTATGACGTAAGGCAGGCGCCGGCAACCTTTTCAGGCCGAGGGCCGAGTTGCATGTAGCCGACACGGCGGGGGCCAAGTAGCAAAGCGAGGGGGGGGGAAGGGGTGATTTGCAGTCAAAGAGAAATATTTCGATGAATTCACAAAAAATTTAAGTACATTGGAATAAATATATGAAAATTATGATTATTTTCAGCCCGCATGACACAAAGTTACAATTTCCAGCCATTACTTAAAAGCATTCGCCCCAATCGATGTCAAAACTACCATTTCGGCCTGCACATAAGTGACAAGGGGAGGCGGCGGGGTTCTGACGTCGTGGCGGGGGCCGCATATTACGGACACGGGGGCCGCATGAGGCGCGGGGGGCCACAGGCTGCCGACCCCTGAAGTAAGGGATGGCTCCGGATAATTTCGAGTACCTATGGTAAGATTTTAGAACATGGTTTTCTTAACAATGCGTTCTATGTAGCCAAGCTTTTCGCAGTATACCACCATTACCTAATGGCGATCACGAGCTGTAAAATAAATCTTGTTTTCCGCCGCTTATTGTAATACTCAATAAAAAAACAGCTAGACTGATATGTAGACAGGCCCAGCCGGATAGTAAAAAATCTTTCATTGTTGCTCTTCTGTTTTTTTTTTTTGGAAACCACCTTGCTTTGCTCAACAAAATAAGGTGCTCTGTGCGACTATGATAAGTCAACAAATCTCAATAACCACTACCCGACGCATGCCACTGCATCAAAACTGATAATTTGGTGAGGTAATGTCCCTCCATCTTGAACAAAATGAGCAGCCTTGAAAATGAGGAAGAGCTGGGAACGACAAATACGGGTGCTACTTCTGTTATGTATTCCTTGCTCACCCTCCTTTTTCGCTCTGTTTGTTTCGTTCAAAGTGGAAGCACACGAACTCGCCCAACTAACGTTCCCATGCAATACATTTATTCCCCCATGTACTTTTTTGTGTGTCCGAAAAAGCAGCTAGATAGATATGATTGATATATTGATTGTTCCTCATTCAGCACCCAGGCTTGTCGTTGCTTCCTCGTCCTTGTTTTTCACGCTGTTTGTTTCATTCATGTGGCAACAAATTACTTTTGAACACTAACGATAGTTTACTGTTGTGCTAGTAGAAAGCTTGGACACTTACCGAACAAAGGTGTGTGTATCTCTGCTATTGCTGGACCACCATTTAGGACATGCTGCCCACATTCAGAGACTGTTCTGACCAAGACGCAGTACACGGTGTCCACGTGACTGTGAAAGTCCAGCCAGGTCTCCTGCGTTCGCAGCTCGGCGCAGTCACTCAAGTTTTCATCTACATGGCAAGACTTGAACGAGGTGCATATTTTTACGTTGTACTCAAGAAATCGTCCGGCAACTTTCAGGGATGGCTTCCACTGTAGACGTGTAAGAGACGGCGACTTTCCGACCATGGATATATTCTTCGGTAGATCTGGACCTGAGCACAAACGTACACATGAGATATCTTACTGCACACTGCTGGTGAAAAAATATTTTAAATGCTTCAAGGTGCCAATTAACTTATAAAGGCGATGGTATTTTGTGGAAAGCAAAAGCTTGGAAGAACCAGCTGAATCCCATTTCACGCATCATAGGCTGCTTTTATGATTAGTTGTTATAACGAAATGACAGCTTTCAGTAGTGTTTGGGCATCAATACAGCGTGAACGAAATTTATAAATACCGGAACAAATACGCTTCTCCTGGACAGCTTGTACTCCAGTAATGTGCATTGGTACGAACACAAGAAGCCCGTCCTGTCAACTTCTTCTACCTGTGTTCCGTCACCCGTGCAGTATCATTTCAGTTTCACTGTATTGCCATATCAATTTGCGCGAGCTGTGCTTTATAAATATTGAAGATACATCACCGCAGTGAAGCGACATGTCGACTTATTGGTAAATAAGCATATTCCGAGCTTTTGCGTGCGTCACTCATAATATTTATGAACAATAACATGCTGTGTTGGTCATAAGCGACTAATTTTAAAGAAAAATTAGCACTTAGTGTTCGTCTGTTTATTTGAACCACAATCCTATGTCATTTGACAGCTTGACGTAGGGGGAGCATTGCATTTGTAGGTATTCAAAATGATAGTTACCTTCACCAGGAATGAAGATTCCTTGGAGGCTAGCTCCGTGAGATGTGTGTTCCGGTGGCCCGTTTCGGTGAGTGCGTATGGTAACATTTACTTTGCCGCATGCCTCCAAATTCGTGCATGTCACACGAGTCATATCTGGGTGAATGATTGTACCATTCGCACACGATCCCGCCATGCTCCTTTCATTATGGCCGTGGTGCTTATCGTCGTCTTCGTCAATGTAAATCCAGTAGTAATCAAAGTGAGCCTGTGGTCTTTTCCACGAAACAGTTATAGAGCTATCCACAGCAGAAAGTAGCCTCAAGTCAGTCACGTCAGGCAGGTCTGAAAAAAAGCGGAGTACTGTATCTTGCATCTACGTTAAATGTATGGGAAGGATAGCTACATGCCATGACTTGAATTTATGCGAAGTTTTTTGTTGAGCAACTTCGAACTTAATCTGGATTGAGATGTGCCAGTTTAAGTGCCTTTTCTACTAAGCTATTTAAAGAAACGCGTCTTCCTTTGCAAAAATTCGGCACATTCCACGTACCTTGGGAATCAATGATTCGCGAAGCGTGCTCAAAGAAGTTTGCTAGGTGGCACTTTTAATGAGCATAACGTTACGATGCTGGTGGATGTAGTACATCGTAAACATATCTAGAAATTTTATACCCATTGACATATCTAAAAATCATGCAAATGTGAGGACTGGTTCTTCATAGTTTCGTAATGACGCCACCACTAATATGCGCACTGCCAGCAGCGGTAGGCAGAAATGTTCTATTAGTCCGTGACGTTGGTTGCACGAATCGTAATGCCGAAGCGTGTACTGAATTTCTTGGGTTGTGAGGAAAGTGTTACGAGGTGGATCGACGTTAAGTGCAATAGTCGTGTGCATATTGTGGGCTTACCAGGAACGTCCACTACGCTGGCGTCTACTGGTGAGTTCCATGGTTAACTCATGGTCTAACAGAACGTCAGCACTCACTTTAGTGCACAGACGTCAGTATTATTGAAACGAAGTGCGCTTTACGGTGTGACAATGTGAAGAACACACGTAACTTTCGTTAGCCTAGTCCGTCGGGATCGAGCAACGCTTGAACATAGCTTGCTGGGACATAGAAATAAAAAAGGCACAGTTTTGCCACTGGGGCGAAGCAGTGAATGCGATAGCAAGATTTCAAAATGTCACACGAAGAACGACAAGTAGCTCCATACTGGCAGAGCGCCCCTGCAGCACAAAGAAAGACGCTCGAAAAGAACGCATAGGTAGGCACATGACAAATTTGAACTAACAACTGTCACAGTTGTTACGTCTTTGTGTTTGAAGAACGCGCTGCAAGTGTCCACAATGCAGAAACCGACGCTAGTTGATATTTCTTTTTCTTTTAAACTGCGGCACGTGACATTACCACTGTGCGCCTTCTGCCACGCGGTGGCGTCTGACGCAAAGTGTGCCCGGGGTTCTTTTTTTTTACTTCTACATCAGGAGTGGGTACAGAAGGGGGCCACTTTTCCGTTCGCGTGTGAAGTGCAGTTCATCAAACTGAAAGAAAATGTAAGGGCGTTGCGTGATAGAAAAGCCGGCAGATCCCACGCACTGTGGGAATCGATGTAATGCGAAGCAGCCAGGAAGGAGCAAATCATGCTTTACAGAATTTGCATGTCATGTTTGACATGTTAGGACCTGTCATTTATGTTCGTCATACAGTCACGTCGTCCAATACCAATTTTGGTGTATATCAAGCTAGCGAACTGGACGCAAGCGCACCTTGAACGTGGCATGCAAATGGCAATGTAGATGACACGCATGCCAAGATTTTCATGTTACCACCTGCCACTTATGTTCGTTATACAGTCATGTCACTCAATACCAAATTTGGTGTATATCAAGCTAACGAAACGGCCGCGAGCGCGCCATGAGCGTGGCATGCAAGTCATGACGCACATGGCATGTCATGATCTCCATATTAACACTTGTCATTTCTGTTCGTCACACAGTCATGTCACTCAATACCAAATTTGGTGTATATCAAGCTAACGAAACGGCCGCGAGCGCGCCATGAGCGTGGAATGCAAGTCATGTCGCTCATGGCATGTCATGATTTCCATATTACCACTTGTCATTTCTGTTCGTCACACAGTCGTGTCACTCAATACAAAATTTGGTGTATCTCAAGCTAACGAAACAGCCGCGAGCACGCCATGAGCGTGTCATGCAAGTCATGTCGCACATGACAAGTCATGATTCCCATATTACCACTTGTCATTTATGTTCGTTATACAGTCACGTCACTCAATACCAAGTTTGGTGTATATCGAGCTAACGAAACGGCCGCGAGCGCACCATGAGCGTGGCATGCAAGTCATGACGCACATGACAAGTCATGATTTCCATTATACCACTTGTCATTTATGTTCGTCATACAGTCATGTCACTCAATACCAAATTTGGTGTATATCAAGCTAACGAAACGGCCGCGAGCGCGCCATGAGCGTGACATGCAAGTCATGTCACAGATGACAAGTCATGATTTCCATATTAGCACTTGTCATTTATGTTCGTCATACAGTGACGTCACTCAATCCCAAATTTGGTGTATCTCGAGCTAACGAAACGGCCGCGAGCGCGCCATGAGCGTGGCATGCAAGTCATGTCACACATGACAAGTCATGATTTCCATATTACCACTTGTCATTTATGTTCGTCATAGTCATGTCCTCAATACCAAATTTGGTGTATATCAAGCTAACGAAACGGCCGCGAGCGCGCCATGAGCGTGGCATTCAAGTCATGACGCACATGACAAGTCATTATTTCCATATTACCACTTGTCATTTATGTTCTTCGTACAGTCACGTCACTCAATCCCAAATTTGGTTATATCAAGCTAACGAAACGGCCGCGAGCGCGCCATGAGCGAGGAATGCAAGTCATGTCGCTCATGGCATGCCATGTACATGCCACGCTCATGGTGCGCTTGCGTCCAGTTCGCTAGCTTGATATACACCAAAAGTGGTATTGCGTGACGTGACTGTATGAGAACATAAATGACAGGTCCTAAGATGTGAAACATGACATGCAAATTATGTAAAGCATCATTTGCTCCTTCCTGGCTGCTTCGCATTACATCGATTCCCACAGTGCGTGTGATCTGTCGGCTATTTTTCTGCTGCTTTCTTTATGCCTTTTTTATATATACATATACATATCCGGGACATGACGGCGACGGCAAAAATCAGCCGCGAGTGTCCATGTAATTGCTATTGCAATAATATAATGTTTGTTAAACTGCTATAAAATTTAAGTCTACATTGGAACCACAATTAACGTTAAACCGGCGTGACATCTGTGTGATAGGTTTACAGATGTAATATATATTGCTTGGTTATAAAATTAGATAGCCAGCACTTCGACAACATTTCAAGTTTCTCCTACCTGAAGCTTGCATAGTGCCTTTTTACAAAGCAGTTTCAAGGTCTGGCATGGCTTTGTGGAAGAACACCTTAATGCCACGCTGAACACTGGGTACGCTTCCTGGTGAGATCCTGATTTTTTACGCTTGTGTTCCTCTGGTCTACACTGCCGATGTCTGTTTTAGATGTGAAGCATCTTATGGCGAAGCTTAATCCGGTGGTGGTGGTGATGGTGGTGTGCCTCGAGGCTTCACTTACTGCGCATGCGCAAACCCTTTAAAAAAAATAAAAAATAAAAAAACCTCCTTTCCCGCTCTCTCTCCTCTAGGCATCCCTCCACGCGGCAACCACACCCTCACTGTGCATGCGCCTCCCCTCCTCTCTCCCCTCCTACGTTCCCCCCCTGTCTCCTCCAGGCATCCCTCCCCGCGCTCCCACTGCGCATGCGCGTCCCCCCCCTCTCTCTCCTCTAATACGCTCCCGCCTCTCTCCTCTAGGCATCCCTGCCCACAGCGTCCACACCCCCCACTGCGCATGCGCGTCCCCCCCTCTCTCTCCTCTCCTACGCTACCCCTCTCTCTCGCCTCGCGACGCCGACGCAGGCAGCGTCTGCTAGCGAGTTTCTTCGTTGAAAAAAATTACACCATCTCCCGCTAAAGGGAACCATGTGTAGATGTGAAGCAGCGGGCGCTAACGCTTACACTGGCGGTGGCGTTGACGCTGGCGCTATCGCAGCGTTGCGCAGGAGAGAAAACTGAGGAGGCGCAAAGCACGCAGTGATGGAGCGGTGTTTCCTACTGGAACATGCCAATCGCTGTTAATGGGCAATGAGAGACAGAAGACTCCGACTGGACACAGAGACCCGCATTCGGCTTTTAGTTAACGCCCACGCTGCGAATTTTTTATTGTTCAACAACGCACAGGAGAAATCTCCCACCGGCACCACCTTGGAGGTCAAGATCCATTGCTATATATACGGGGTGGCCAGTGAACGGTTGTGCAGCGCGAGCAGTCGGTTTTTTCAACCAAGAAACTCGCTAGCTGACGCTGCCTGCGTCGGCGTCGCGAGGCGAGAGAGGGGGGTAGCGTAGGAGAGGAGATAGAGGGGGGGACGCGCATGCGCAGTGGGGGTGTGGACGCTGTGGGCAGGGATGCCTAGAGGAGAGAGGGGGGGAGCGTATTAGAGGAGAGAGAGGGGGGGACGCGCATGCGCAGTGGGAGCGCGGGGAGGGATGCCTAGAGGAGAGAGAGGGGGGAGCGTAGGAGGGGAGAGAGGAGGGAAGGCGCATGCGCAGTGAGGGTGTGGTTGCCGCGTGGAGGGATGCCTAGAGGAGAGAGAGGGGGAGAGGAGGTTTTTTATTTTTATTTTTTTTTTCAAAGGGTTTGCGCATGCGCAGTAAGTGAGGCCTCGAGGCACACCACCACCACCACCGGATTAAGCTTCGCCATAAGATGCTTCACATCTAAAACCGACCGCTCGCGCTGCACAACCGTTCACTGTCCATCCCGTATATATGGCAATGGATCTTGACCTCCAAGGTGGTGCCGGTGGGAGATTTCGCCTGTGCGTTGTTGAACAATAAAAATTCGCAGCGTGCGCGTTAACTAAAAGAAGACTGCGGGTCTCTGTGTCCAGTCGGAGTCTTCTGTCTCTCATTGCCCATTAACAGCGATTGGCATGTTCCAGTAGGAAACACCGCTCCATCACTGCGTGCTTTGCGCCTCCTCAGTTTTCTCTCCTGCGCAACGGTGCGATAGCGCCAGCGTCAACTCCACCGCCAGTGTAAGCGTTAGCGCCCGCTGCTTCACATCTTCACATGGTTCCCTTTAGCGGGAGATGGTGTAATTTTTTTTCTTAAAGTTGTCACATTGAAGTTACTAATGACTTCCCTCGCCCTTCCGGGTAGATATAAACTGTCAATCACCTGTGGCGCATACCCGCGTACCGAGGCCTGTGGTATACGGGTATATGCCACACGTGTCTAGAGGAAAGGGTTTCACGACGTACATGGCAGGATTTTCACGTTATTCATGTTGTGACCAAACAGTCATACTCCTCAAGCTGTCTTACCCTCTCATACCAATTTTGGTATACACCAAGAGGCGATCACGAGAGCTCGCAGACGTAGGCGGCTAAATAGATAGATAGATAGATAGATAGATAGATAGATAGATAGATAGATAGATAGATAGATAGATAGATAGATAGATAGATAGAAACGCTCAAATTGCCTGCAGTTCGCTAAGAAATGCTGCGCGTTAAAAAATTTTATTACGCTAGCAGAATAGGCGAGCTCGGATTAATGTGCAGAAACAAAGGGCACACTATCTGGTGTTTCTATTTTGCGCACCTTTTGTTATTTTGTAGAAATAATAATAATAATAATAATAATAATAATAATAATAATAATAATAATAATAACAATAATAATAATTATAATGTCGGGGGTTTACGTGCCAAACTCACAATATGATTTACAGAAACGCTGTAGTGGAGGGTCCCGGAAATTTCGACCATCTAGTGTTCTTCCACGTGCACAGGCTTCACACAGTACAGGGGCGTGTAGGATTTCCACCGATGGCAGAAACGAACCCGCTACTTTCGGTTCCGCAACGTAGCGCCGTAACCACTGTTTCACTGAGGCGGACCTTTTTGTTGTTTGCTAGACAGCTATTAAATATTGGTTCCAGTCGCTATGTGCGTATTTAGGAGCAGGGTACGTCAACTGAGTGACGTGGGAGCTCAATCAAAAGCAATTATCACGAGTGTTGTCTATAATTTCATGTTTCACCTAAGAATAACTTAGGAGCACGGTGTAAGAATATTCAGGTGTTGACACTGCGCGCGCCTGAGCGGCCAGATAACGTTCGGTCTCGCGGGCGCACACTGCTGCGAGCCGTCAGATGGCGCCGCGGCCAACGTACCCAGCGAAGCGGGGCTCGCGAATTGAAATTGCTCTGCCTCCCCAACATTTTCGTCCGAAGCGGTGTGAGTAATTCGATGTCACCTTCATCGATAAAAGAGCACAACACGCACGCGAACAAAAAAAGCGTGGCTTCAAAACAGCGCGGACGCTCATGCCAGCAAAAAGAACCATGAATCAGCAGCATGCGCGTTTCTGCCGAGACGGCTGACCCCGCTCGTCATCGCGCCATCTACGAAGGCACCGATTGCTTAATCGGTGCCTTCGTAGATGGCGCTACGACGAACGGGGTCAGCCGTCTCGATAAGTGATAACGGCCCGAACATTATCTGGACGCGCGGGGATTGCGCTTTTCAACGCGTTGCGGGGAGAGTGTCAGCACCTGTCTATGTATATTCTTACACCGTGCTTAGGAGTAATTTCTTCTCACTCACTCTCATTCATTTTCTCTGCTGGTGATTACTGCACAACTGTGAAATTCCCCATTGCGTTCTTTGGCGTCACTGTTTGTCGCCTGATGAGGGATCGAAAACAAGCCCCTATACTAGGTGTGTTATCTGACTGATCTGTGTACGTTTTGCGGTGACATCAAATACTCATGGTTGGTATTTGGATAAAATCGAGAATTCTATTGTAGTACATTTTGATAAACGACCCCACAATCTCGGGCGATGATAGCAGCCATCTCACTACCGTAAATGATAAATTCAACTAAATATACTGGGGGGCGTGCGAATAGTGAATTTTAGAACGAAATTGAATACAAATACGATTTCAATTCCATTCGAATAATTTTGCAGTAGTAAGGAAACCATTTTTAAAGGGGCCCCAGAACGCTAACGTAACCATTTTCGAAAAAGCCGAAGCATTCCACAACATTTTACTTGAAACAACTAATCACAAGCTTTAACAAAAGAATGTTGTGGTTACTTTTAGCCAAGAAAAACAAAGCTATTATGTCACCTGAGACAAACTCGCATAAAGCAGCAACTACACCCTTAGAAACAGCAGGTTGCTACGCAGAAGTAACTTGGTTATTCATGATCGCAATTTGTCAACAGCTTTTAACTAAAACTAATACATAGATCTTAAACATTATTTATGAGTCAACATCATCGTGAATGTAATGATGAAGATAGCGAGGTGATCATCCTTTCGCTTCGGCGTCACACGAGTTTTAAGCAAAAACACCCGCATCCTGTGGTCAATAAAGCTTGAACATGCTCGTACGATCTCGTGCCGTATACATCTACACAATTCCATGATTAAAATAGGCGACGTTATCCTTGTCTGTAGTTACGTATCGTTGCTTAGAGACCTTTTCATCGGTGCTTATTACTAGAAATAATATTCGAAAAGTACTCGGTATTTGACGCTATTTCATTTGAGTACCGAATCGAAGAGAACGCTGTTCGATTTGTTAGGCGAAATTTTCAAATATTCGCGCACCCCTAAAATATACTGTCCATTTTTATCAGGGCTTCAGTGTAAACAACCATTTGGCAGAGACATTTTCGACGTACAAGGCTAATGGCACGCATGGTTACGAGGCAATACCATACCTCTTTTGAGCGTTCATGAAAGAGAGAGTGTTCAGCGCAGGTAGATGTAATGTTGCACGTCGAACAAGTTCTTCCAAAAGCACATTTAAAGCTACGAATTATTCTTAAGCAGAGCTGAAAGAGATTACCAAGTAATTAATCTGAAAATAAAGATATTTGCGATTTTATGTGATGAAGACTCATGTTTCATGCGATAAACACTTCCTTTGCAATGTGGCAGCGCAAGCTACGAATCAGTTCAGGGACTTTACGTGCCCCAGAACTAATGATTTGTTGGGCGCATATACTATGAGAGGCACCGCAGTGTGGCACTCCGTACTAAATTTCATCTCAGGAGGTCCTTTAACATTCACTTAAATATACTCTCGCATTCCGCTTTGATCCAAATGTGGCTGCTATGACCGGAAATGGAACGAATGTTTACCAGCTTAGCAGTGCAAACCTTGCCTGCTAATGCCTAGATAAGGAAACTCACCGAAAAGCGGTGTCCGTATTTTTCCATGCACTTGTCGGCTGCTGAGTTCGTCCACGCCACAGCGTGTGCTGGCTGCAATCAGTACGCAATACGAGGTGTCCGCTATGCTGTCAAACACTGTCTCCGTCTCTGTCGTCACGTGGTCTGCACAATCACTCAACGTTTCCGCTGTGTCACATGGCCCCAGTGTCTTACATATATTCACACTGTAAGACTCTAAAATACCAAATGTTTTCTCCGGTCGGCTCCAGCGCAGTCGAGTACGTAACGATGACTCAGGAACCATAGTAATGTTTGTTGGGGGAGTCTGGTCTGAAAAGTGAACAACTACTCAGTGAATCATTGTATTAAAGGCAAACAACTGAAGAACAGATTCATTAGAAGCAGCTAGACAACAGTATTTGCACAATTTGCGTTCTTATTTCCATTTTAATGTTCGTACGTCGGGTATATGCGTGCTGTCGAAAAGCTTGTTCTATAGTTAGCCCATTTTGAATTTCCCTGAGGTGTTGTGGTGTGGCTTCCACCTAAAAGTTCCATGACGTTGCCATTTGTGAATAACATTTATATCGATAGTTTAAAAAATCCCAATACCCGACAGGCTTAATCCTCGAGTATAGTAGATCAAAATAGAGCTACGCGTCTGCAGAACGCCAGTATCGAATGTGTGTTCTTTAACTGCATCTTTTTCAGTTGAATTCGATGTGTTTATTTTTTTTGGAAGTGAACAGCGAGGCGACAGCTAAATGTTTAGGTGCTCTGACAAACGTCCCGCCCCACACGCACTTTAGACAACGACGGACATTCATCTTCATAGAATATTGCTTTTAAACATGAGGCTTAAGCAGTAGTATAACCAAGAGAAGACAAAACACTCATTTAAACTGCATATATGGAAAATACTCATACGCTGCACACTGTTGACGCTAAAATACGTACGTATTTCTAGACCGCTGACATGTTTTCTAATAAATCACCGAAATATGGATGCACGATGCTCTGCGGTCTCTAAACTCAAACCGAATGTAGGTATTGACCACATGCAACAACCGTCGCTTAGAACAGACCCTAAATAAACAGAGTGTAAGCGTTGATGTTAAAAGTTGCACTATATTTCAGAAGAGAAAGCAAGGAAGCCTACCTTCCATATGAATGAAGATGCCGGTTACTGTCACACCAGAAGAACTGTGCTCTGGTGTTCCGCTGATATGTGTGCGCACTGTACAGGACAAGTTGCTGCATGGCTCAAAAGGACCACATGTCAATTCCGTCTGCTCAGGCCGGATTAGGGTTCCGTTGGTGCACAAACCGTGTCTTTTCTGGGTCACCTCTCTGCTTTGCTGGTCGGTTACCTCGACAGAGTAGAAGTCAAAGTGACCTTCCGGTCGCTGCCATGACAAGGTAACGTACCCGCTCTCGACGCCAGTAAGTACCAGGTTGGACACGTCAGGAAGAGCTTCAAGGAACACAGACACTGTGGCATCAGTTTCTTGCGGGAATGATTGGGCCGGCGTGGAATAATTTTACGCGAAGCACTTATTCCCGATCTCATACAATGGAGGCGTGCTCAGCAGTTATAAATATCATATGCTGAACTTTTGCTCTACATCAGTAAATTGATCTCAGTTATGTTGAGGAAACGTGTGGTTTTTTGTAGGACCTTTACTGTCGATCGAAGAAAGGCAGATTCATTTGTGCGTGGTCAGACAGAAATATTATTTAGTAGTTTTGCAGCAGTACAGTCTTATCGTAAGCCATTTAATGGCTGCATAAATGTCGCTTAGTGGCGAAAAATCAAGACGAAACAAGTTCTATAGTCCTTAACCATACTTGTAAAAGAAGTTTTGGCGTGCTTAGTCATGATGTGTCTGGCCAATATGATTATAAGTGCAATTGCTCTAGCGCAGAGCACGTTTCAAAATTTTCCGTGTTTACTGATTCGCTAATGTTACTACTAGTTCTGCAATGTGTTCCCTTCTGCTGCCCCTTGCACATCGGGCATAAGGCTCATGAACAAGGCGTTATCCAAACCTTGCATAGTCCGAAAGTTCCACCTATAACGTCTTGTGGTAGTTCAGATAGCGCTCAACGCTCCCATTGAGCTGTGCAACTCAGCCATAAATCTCAGGGGAGTACGAGTAGCGCACGCATACTCACATAAGCTGCTCAGTAAAGAACTGCCGGGCAGTCGACGACATGATTGACGGACGTGAAAGCTAGTGCGCTGTAGCGACTTCGACCTTTCTGAAGCGTATTGTGCTGTTTATATTTTTATTCATTTATTTATTCTCCAATTTGGTTGTTTAGCGCGGTGGGGCAGCAAAAGAACCGCCTGTAGCGCCGTTATTTCTTGTTTGTAAATGCGTTTTCTTGTTTTATGAAATGACAAGTAAATGGAAACAATAATTAAAAGTAAGCACCTCACTACATTTCAGAATAGCTCAAGTCGCAATAGCGCATCAGCATTTGCGTCCGTCTGTCGTGTCGTCGAGTGCGCGGCAGTCCTTACTCAGCAGCCTACGTGTGTATGCATGCGCTACTTGTACTCCCCTGAGATTTATAGCTGAGTTACATAGCTCACTGCAAGCGTTCAGCGCTATCTGAAGAAGTACAAGAAACAGATTAGTTAGAAGTGGAGCTGTCGAAATGTGAAAGATTTTGACAACGCCTTGTTCTCGAGCCTTATGCTAAAGGACACTTGTCTCCGTCTCGATCGTAGAATGTACAGACACGTATGCCAAAAATTTTGTCCCTGAGAACAGTGCTGCTGAAGAGCTAAACCTATACATTTACTCAACAGAAATTTCTCCTCTGAGGATGGCAGTGAAGGTGACACGTCATTGTCCGACGTCGTACGCTGGGCGCAAGAAGACGGATATCGTGGGCGGCGTATCCAGGGAACATTATGCGTGGACCCACTATTCCTTCAATGCCTATCTCGCGTCCTGTGTACAATAGGGCAGAATAAACGGCTCCATGCGAAAACCCGGCTCGAGTACGCGTCTAGACTTTTCCTGATAATTCCTTTCACCAGATACAATATTGCGATGAGTAGAAACACGCGTATCTACAAATTTGCACTTTAAAGGAACTCTTCGTGATTTTTCTCTGAATTTGTTCTTTTGAGAACACGAGAGAGCATACTTAGCATCTAAAAATTATGACATTGGCGACTACAGCCCCATGCTTGCTCATTTAAGCGGTTGCGCGTTAATGTCAATTTGAGCACTCTGGTGACTTTTTAACTCCGATATCACAAAAATAATGCCATTCTTTTTACAGATTGGGCTAGAATACACCCCTGGCTTTACTTATGGGGCGTTTAAAGAAATTCGAAGATGGCTTTTTTTTATGGAACTTGGAAATATTGCATTTTCAGACACAAGCCTTCACTTGCGTATTTTTGGTTTGGTTTGACGTCATTTTCGGCATTCGTATTAGGCGCAATTGTCAGCCTATTGTGTGGTAACACTCTGCAAAGTTTTGGAAATTCTGACTCTTATAGCTGGGCTACAAAAAAATCTGAAATTAAAGTACAACAGAACAATGTGCCGTATTTGCGATTTTTCCGCTTAAAATATTGGCAACTAAACGCCAAAGAACATTTTGTAAACGAACGTTACTTATAGTATGTACAGAAAATTTTTAAGACACGCAACTATAATAACATTTTGTGGGATCTCGTCAAAGTCCCATTTTTGCGCAAGTCACAAAAACCGTTTCTGACTTACTGGAGATTTCCGAATTTTTTTTACTCTGGGGAAATTGTTTTTGCACAAAACCAATATTGGTTTCATGGCCCAGGGGACACGGACAACAGAATACATTTTCTTTTTCCGACAAATTGAAGGGGGGTACACGGACATGCCCCGATCTTTCCTGACCACACCCAGTTCCAATCTTATTGTTCAGCTACTTCCGCCTCATGGTTTGCATTTGCTTTTACTCCGTGCCTTAAGCTCATGTATTTCTTTCACGTATCGTTATACTTTTAGATACAGGCGATAAAACCTCAACTTACCAGTGTTTTCCTGGTGGTAGCTTGAGAGCTGCAAGTGAAAGTGTAACTTCAATGATGCAATCAACGCTGTGCTTTTAGTAATACAGCACGTCACGCTAAGAAATATGTCTAATTTAAGCGTTTCATAATGTTTCTTTCATTATAGGTTTTCCCATCAGTCCTGAATAGTCGCGAAATATTTCGTAAATTTCCGATATTTCGACTATTAACTCTTCGATTCAAGTACCTAACTGAATATAGCTCTGTTCATTTTTTATTAGGAAGTTTCGAATATTCTCACACGTCTATCAACGTTGGCATCGAAATAGTTGTAGTTTTTAAAGTTGCAGAGACATCACCATAGCATAAAAAAAATCCCAGTTCCGCCGCAAGGGCGAAGCAATGAATGCGACAGCAGCTAGTCGGAATGTCGCACGATGAACGGCAAGCAGCTCGAGATTTGCAGCGCTCCGCTCAGCCGCAAAGGACGCATGAATAGAATACACACAGGACACGCGCGAACTAACAAATTTCACAGCTCACCACTTTCAGCGTCCGCTCAAACACAAAGCATGACACCCGAAAAGAAGGCGGAGGTATACATACACGAGCGCGAACAACTGTCAGACTGGTTATTTCTTGTTACTTGAGCAGCGGGCCTCAAGTGTAGGCTATGCACAATCCAACGCTGATGTATATTTTTTTAAACCTGCGGCGCGTGGAGTGACCACTCGGTCTCCGGCGGCACGGTGGCGTTCTCCGAACGGTGTTGGAAGTAATCTCGCCGTATATTGTGCCAAGCACGGACGCACCCCCAGCCTGTCTGACATCACCCTCCTTAAGCGCTATCGTGACAGGCGCTGAAGAGAGGCAGTTGAGGCCTATGTAATCAGCGAAGCAAGGGAAGGGGTGTGTATAAGCGTGTCATTTCTTGATCTATTAGACAGCGAAATGCGATACCTGATGTCTCCTCCATGATTGAAAGCCAAATCTGTGTTGATACCTTTTCCGTTTTTTCTTGTTTATATGCTGGTTTCTTTCAATAAATCTCCACTTGCCAGTGAGCGCCTGCGCCCATTTCTTTCCATTGCTTCGCCCCGTATCTGCGATGTTCCTTCCTTCCTTAAAAACGAATTGCTTGTTGAGCGTTCCACATCGAGAGTGGATACAAAAATAGACCACTTTTTAGTATGCGTCTCAAGTGCACCTTCTAAACTGAAACAAAATCTAGGAGCGTTGCTTAAAGCGCGCTGCTCGCGCTATCACGCGGGTGATATTGAACCTACTGAAAACCGAGCTCCTGGCACCGCCAACGGTAAATTGTGTATGTAAATAGCTCGCCGTAAGCACTCTGGGGAATTCATAGCGGGTGGCCGAGTTAGCTGACGCGGTGCGCTGCGGAGCGAGTGGTCGTTGCTTGGAATCCACGTGGGAGCGCTTCGGCAAGTTTTAGATGTGAAGCATCTTATGGCGAAGCTTAATCCGGTGGTGGTGGTGGTGGTGGTGGTGTGCCGCGTGCCCACCCTTACTGCGCATGCGCAAACAGTTAAAAAAAATAAAAATAAAAAAACCTCCTCTCCCCCCTCTCTCTCCTCTAGGCATCCCTCCCCGCGGCAACCACACCCACACTGCGCATGCGCCTCCCTTCCTCTCTCCCCCTCTTACACTCTCCCCTCTCTCCATCCCTGCCCGCGGCGTCTAACTCCCCCCTGCGCATGCGCGTTCCCCCCTTCTCTCCTCTCCTACGCTCCCCCCCCTCTCTCCTCTACGCATCCCTGCCCACGGCGTTCACACTCCCACTGCGCATGCGTGTCACCCCCCTCTCTCTTCTCTCCTACGCTCCTCCCTCTCTCGCCTCGCGACGCCGACGCAGACAGCGTCTGCTAGCGAGTTTCTTGGTTGAAAAAACCGACTGCTCGCGCTGCACTACCGTTCACTGGCCATCCCGTATATATAGCAATGGATCTTGACCTCCAAGGTGGTGCCGGTGGGAAATTTCTCCTGTGCGTTGTTGAACAATAAAAATTCGCAGCGTGCGCGTTAACTAAAAGCGGAGTGCGGGTCTCTGTGTCCAGTCGGAGTCTTCTGTCTCTCATTGCCCATTAGCAGCGATTGGCATGTTCTAGTAGGAAAAACTGCTCCATCACTGCCTGCTTTGCGCCTCCCCAGTTTTCTCTCCTGCGCAACGCTGCGATGAGCGCCAGCGTCAACGCCGCCGCCAGTGTAAGCGTTAGCGCCCGCTGCTTCACATCTACACATGGTTCCCTTTAGCGGGAGATGGTGTAATTTTTTTCGTCTGATTTATTTTAGTTTCTGGCTTTTTTTATATATATGACTTTCCGAACCCGCCACCAGTGTACTGGACATAACGAAAAAAACGGTACAGAAAAGCAAGCAGAGCTAAAACTGAAACCGAAACTACTTTGGAAGCTTCTGTAAGAGTCTAGTAATATATTTTTAAATGTAGTTCCTCTTTCAGCCACATTTTCTTACGGGGGGCGCCTCAGAGTAATGGCGTCATCCACGCGGAAACAAGCGCGCACGATGTGGTCAAGTATGCAAAATATTTTAGGAGCAATCTTCGCTCCATTGAAATAACTAAAATCGTTCGAGCTCTCTTATGACTTCTTGAAACATTCTCGCAAAAAGGTAGCTTTTGTAATGAGAAGCTTTCTGGCAATTCGAGAATGTATTTGTGTCCAGTACACTGGACACCATTATGCAATTGGCGCTCGTCGTGCGAAACATGAAAGGAAAAAAGAAAAGAGGCAGCGTCACGCGGCAATCTTGAAGCCCAGCCAGAGAAAATGAAACTGCGGCATGCTGGGACTCTAACAAGAGCATGGAGCACGAGGAGGGAGCGACGTCTGATGAGGTTGACTTGTGGACGCTAGGCGTGCTCCCTCCTAGGTTTTTTACCCTGTTCATGTTGCTGAACGCTATGTGCGACAGCAAACCATCAGAACCTTTTTTTTTTTTTTGGGGGGGGGGGGTCACAGCGAACCGTTCTTGTGTTTTATAAGACGATTAACCTCCTGACAGGGCCAAAAGAAAGACTCCTTCCAGGACGATAGCAGAACGTGCGTACCCATATGTGCAACAAATGAATCCCAGTGTCCAGTATACTGATCACGGTTCTTGTGTGAGAACCGCTGTACTTACAGTCTCCTTCATTTTAAATTTTTTGCGCGCTTTTCAATAGCCTCTTAGCTAGAAAAGAACATTAAAAGGTTTTGTTCTGCCCAGTCATGGGCACCTTACCAGCAAAAAGTAACACTGTTCCAGTTACAGTTACCTAAGCCAAAAAAGTAAGTCTGTTACAGTTAAAGTTGCCGATTTTCCAAAAGTAACTTGTTGCAGTTACAGTCACCGTGAAAAAGTAACGTCGTTACATATCCGTTACCGTTTAAAATAACTAATTGATTACATACCGAATGATAGAACTTATTTAATAAAAACGTGCGCAGAGCAACGGTAAGTGATTAACGAGTGAAGACGGTGCCCATGGAATCTATTCCTTATATTCTTCAAGGTTAATCAGACCACCCTGTTCGGAAAGCTTTACGTCCACTAGGCATTCAAACCGTTTTTATCCGCCATGCTTAGCACATATAATCGCGAAATCCAAAGACTACACACCTGCGGACGATTAGTGCGGGATAATCTACAAGTACGATGCGGGGATTGCGATGCGATATAATTACATCGGCGAAACGGGCACGATGGACCTGGAAAGAAAATGTTGCTAAAGTCAACCATGCGACGCGTTCTTACGAAGCTTGAACGCTGCTGGACCGCTGGAGGCCATCTAATAACGCCGGCTGGAGTTTGCACATCAATAACCGGACTTATCCCTCCAGCTTTCTAATCCTACAGCACTGCTCCAGGCATGTGATACTTGGGATGGTCTTCCTGAATCAACACGGTGCCGTCATCGACCTAATGTCTGAGTCAATAACACTAACATCAGAAAAAGCGTTGCCGCCCCATACGACGCCTGGGAACCATGCATTGAATGTAATAGAAGAGCAGGTCACCGTTCCGCCTTTCTCCAGCGTCTTCATTTCCGTCGGCACCGAAAAACCCGCAGACCTTGAAGGCGTCGTCGAGGGTGATCGGCATCTGCTTGTGAGCCGTCAAATTTGCGTCGCAAGAGGCATCGCCGAGTTGCGTGATTGCAAAGCAAAAGTACTGCTGACAAATTTCAGCCACGAATATAGGTACCTCAGCGTTGGTACGACGGTCGCCTACATCGAGAAATTCGTAGACACCAGCAATACATTCGCCCTCTCCGATGCTACCAAACCTGCTTCAACGAACCTGGGTTCCGAAACAAATTTCGAAGTCAACGCGAGCCTCCCGAAGCACAAGCAAGACCAGCTCAAAACTCTGCTCCAGCAATTCAAGGACTGCTTCTCGTCGTCTTCAAGAATTCGACAGACCCCAGTCACGAAACGTCGTTTCATAACAGAAGAAAGTGCCCGACCAATCCGACAGAGCCCGTATCGATCGATCAATAGATAGATAGATAGGTAGATAGATAGATAGATAGATAGATAGATAGATAGATAGATAGATAGATAGATAGATAGATAGATAGATAAATAGATAGATAAGCTTTAACATAGTATATCAATAAATTACGCGAATATTTCAAGCGTAGGGGAAACAAACTCACCCCTGCCTACGTGTCTAACCAAGCAGATGGCGACGGCAGGAACAGTGAGGAACAGCAACGCAGTGACCGGTAGAGCTATCTTCAAGATTTTCATAGGGGTGCATTGTCTTGCGTTTCTTTCCTGCTGCTGCTGCTCTTGTTGTTGTCGCGCCAAAGAAGAATGAATCTGCAAACTGCCACCTAGACTGACGGCGCCATCTTTCGGCCAGTACCGAACGGGAATCGGTGTTTCTTCTGTTGCCATATCCACCTGACAGCGAGAAAAATTGTTAGCTTCCATACGAGTGCTGGCATCGCCAAAAATAACACTTCCTTCTTGAACCCGTTTCTTTGAGTCCTGTACAAATTAAAACCTTAAAAAATATGCTCGACCCCATGGAGGAAGGAATACTCAGGAGAGGCCCTATCCTATCCCAATGCATTGCGAGAAGTGTGGCGGAAGTGACGTCAGATTTATGGGGCAAACAAACCGATATGGGGCAAACAAAACAGCAGACGCCCCGCGGCGTGCTCTCCACGCTGGTTTGTTTCCGCGCAGATTTTTCGTTCCGACGTAAACTTAGCGCGTTTTGTGCGGTTTGCATGCAGTAAAACGTTGCAAGCACACGTTTACCAGGCTGTTCGGGTGTGGCAAGCCCGAGCGCTGCGTGCTGAAATGCTTCGAGGAGCGTTTTTGTGCAACAGTACAGAAACTACCGGTACGCGCCGTAATCCAAAACATTCAGCCCCTGCATCGTTCTGTTCGAACTCACCTGGCAGTGACTTACGCGTTCTGCTGGGCGTTAGGCCTTTCTTCCTATTCGGCGCAACGCCAACTTAGTATTTGACGAAACTTTACGTCGAAAAAAGGACACCGCCGTGTTACACGCAAAGTTTGTAATTCCACTGCGCACACAACTACTACCATGCATCGCGCAAACACCGCGAAATATATACACCACGTAGTCCGATAACGACAGCAAAAGTTTATTGCCCTTCCGTATGAACGACACAGCCTCTGAACACGCGGTACGATGCCTACGGCGTGTGTTATCTACGGTGCGCCAGACACCAAAAACAGAAGTTCACGTGTGTTCTGAGTTGACACAATACGTAAGAACCAACAGAGCGCACATATGAGAGCTTTGCATGCAAGTACCATGCATTAGTGATCAGCAATGAAGCGATCGTACGTACACATGAAAAGTGACACTCGGTGCTTTCCGCGGTGCACGCGATTTGCACGTAGCTTTCCTAACAACAAACAGAAGGAGCAGCACGAGTGAATCCACTGCGCCGCTTGCACGGCGAAAAAAAAAAAAAAAGGCTGCAAATGCTCCGCGACTCGCCAACTCAGTCAGTGCGCGCATGCGCTTGCAAACGACGCGACGGAAATCGCAGAATGCTTAGCTGCTCCTTCGCTAGGAGGCGATGCGGGCGTTTGCGAGGTGGAGGCTTCACGAATGTGACGTCAGGGCCTCTCCTTAGTTTTCCTTCCTCCATGCTCGACCCTTACTTACTGAAGTGACAGTTGGAGCAAAAGAAGGTTGCACTATTGAAGAAGTATACAGTTACATGCGAAAACTAGCAACTGAACGATCATTTGCTTCTTTGTACATACCAAACACAACAACAGAAGCCCTTGAACTAAAACAGAGCAAGAGCATGTACGTGCACTCACAGAATCGGCGGTTCGTTTCACCACCATTGATTTTATATAGTCTGACGATGCAGTGCACTGATCTTATTGATGTACAAAAGTGGTATCGTTTTATCAATGTCAATGAAAAGAGACAATGACATCATTTATACTGGCGTGTGGTACCAAAATACACTACGTTCAATGCTGGGTATCCTGACGAATTACTGACTGATTTATCAATAAGGGTTCATTGTTCATAGCTTCCCCACCTTGGGAAGCGCACGATTGCCAAGGGAATCACTGGGTTGCCTGTCCTACACACTGCTTCAAGTTTCACGGTAGTGGAGCTGAATTAAGCGCGAGAGTTAGAACAACACCAAGACCTACACAAGCACAATATTAGCGCATGATTTAACGCAATATCTATACATAACGGTCTATATAAGAACCACATTAGCGCATGATTTATTACGGGATTTACAACTAAGCCAAGACTTCGACGAGAACGTATTAGAGCTACATTACCCGTAGAGTTCTTTGATTTCGTCTATAGCCCAATACAGATGCTGTGCAAAGCAGTTTTTTCTGCCGGCCCAAACCTGTGGTGAGGTTAGGCTAAATTAAATATGTCATTACTAATACCTTGAATGTGTATTTGAAAGTAAAGGCTTTGAAGAAGTCTTTTTTAGCCGGAGCTTGAAAGCAAGGGTTACATAATATGCACAATTTATCTAAACGAGACTCCGTAATTCAGCTTGACGACAAGCACACCCTTAGCGGAAATGGCACGTTTTTAGTCGTTGTGCAGGGGACTCTGGAGCTGTCCTGATTTTCATTCCATGAGCCTCGTTGAAAATCTCTGCCGGTGTTGGCAGGTCACTCAAAACGACATTTGGCGAAAATAACGGGCGTCGCTCTCGCGGCGTGTTCGCCCAACTGGACGTTCCACAATTGGTCCTCAGGGGCTAGGCTCATCAGCACGGTCCTTCACGGCTCTTCACCATTTATTACGCGGCCTTGTCAGGTCGCCTGAAGAGAGAGGAAAGCGTATGTTGTAGGTCCGTCCGTTCTGTGCAAAATTTGCGTCCTTCCGAGTATTGCTGTGTATATATTAATGGATGTAAGCTACCAGGTTTATATACGTGTTATTTCGAAAGAGGTGCCAGGCCATTGCTCGTTCCATGGGTGTGCAGGAGCATATTGGGCTCTGATGGTTAGCTTTTTCTTCTGAGCTGTCCGTGCGGTCTCTTCACAGCCCCAGCAGCAGCGATACGGTGGTTCTGCGTGGAACGAGGTGTGCGTGGACGCCTACACGATTCAGTAAAAATGACTGAGAATAGCAGACTATGTGCCTACGAATATATAGCGCCATCGTTTACGTCGAAATTTCCATTTTGCAAGTTGTATGTGGGCAACGTTTTATAGTGTGACTCATTAGGATACAGAACTGTGCCGGTCATCATTACTGGGGACCGGATTTTAGGCCAATGCCTATTTTGTTTCTTGCATTCCTATTGTGCCACTTTGATATATCAGCATGAATATGACGTTAAGGAAGGTTTTTACCGTATTGCTTATAGTGCCTACATATGCCTATTCTTGGCGTTTGTGCCTAAATTCTTATAAGTTGCGATATTCACATGAAGGTGACACATCAGTTATGTTAAAAAAGCAGGGCCCCGTAACCCGCATAGGAACTGTGAAGGGGCCCTTATGTCATATTCCGGTAAACAAACACAGAGCGCGTGAGAAAAGTGTGCGATGCTAGGAATACGGGACATTCTCATCAGAGAAGGGACGAGAGTATAAAAGAACGTAGGTTAGATTTGTAACAAGTAAATGAGTGTGGTTCTGTTAGGTCTGTGGGTAGTTTGTTCCAAAGCTGTGATGCGGTATGCGTGAATGTAAATGATCCATAATTAGTGCGAGATTTTGGAATGGTTAAACTAGTTGAGGTCACTGATCGCATCGGCAATGGAGTATTTAGTAAGCAATTTTCCCTGAGGAACACGGTATGATATTGTGCATGATTTTATATAGAAAAATGAGAACATGGTAAGCAATGCAGTGTTTCACAGGAAGAATGTTAAGTAATGGATACGCGAATGTAATTGAATCCGTTCTTTTTAGAAAGATAATCGCTCGAAGCGTTGTGTTCTGTGCGGCAATAATTGACAGTAAAGTGGTGGGGTATGTGAGGCCGTATATGATGTCAGCATATGTAGTTTGTGAATGTATAAACCTGATATAAAGAGTGATAGAAATGCCTATTTTCCAAATTGGTGCCCACATGACCACTGTTTAACCTCAAATTTCGCTCACGAGGACAGTTTGAGACTAGTTCAACAAACTTCCGGAAAGCCACCGCTAGCAGCAGTGAAACGGGAGGCAACAAAAACATTACGCCGCCGCGCTGACATGGCGCGAGCGGTTGGAGGAGAGGCAGGTGGAGGAGAGGAAAGACACTATTTCTGCAACCTCAAATGGGAGCACGTCCCAGCGTACATAAGGGAATGTGCAGAGGCAAGTAAAAGTGGGAAAAGTAGAGGAGAAGAAGAGAGTGGCGTTTATGGCCGAGGACGCGGCCGACGGCTTCTACAGCCGGTTGTCCAGTGCAGTGTTCCCATGGAATTGACCTCATTCGCGACTTGGGTGTGGTGGTGGGCGAGGAACAGCAGGTCCCTATGTGCAGCCGCGGAAAGACTGAGAACGAATGTGATACCGTCGAGTGCCGTCTGCGTAAAGGAGAGTGTAGATTTAAAAAAAAATGAGATGTGCACGTGGCTTTTAAAAAGTAATTTACTTCTTAAAGGACGCTTCACCAGGTCACATCAGAAATTTTAATTAGATACTGGAAGTTGTTGCGTGCCCAGTGAAAAGCGATGTATCTTAAGGGGAGATGCGAGTAGAAAACGCAAGTTTTTTTTTTCAAAAATTACATATTTTTTGTTTTTATTTGCTTTCACAAGTTTAGTTTCTCTACTTTCACGACAAAAAAAACTGAAGATTGTAATTAAACTGGAAGTAGGTCAAAATCGCTTTTAAAGAGCACAAGGTGGCTACCAAAAATCTAAGAAGTGCTGATTGTCTTGAGTCCCCTGGAAATTGTCACCTGGCTGCTTGCCGTTCCATTTCGCATGAGGGGTTCACTGAAGTCGCATGCTCAAAATAACCATGATTGCCAAGCTCTCATGATGGAATAAATCATCTTAAATGACAAATCTTTTCCGCATAGGTGAGCTTTCACGGATACCTTTGAAATGCGTTTTTCTCAAGATACAATTCTGGGCAA
The DNA here is from genome assembly GCA_030522465.1 of Rhipicephalus appendiculatus. Classification (NCBI taxonomy): domain Eukaryota; kingdom Metazoa; phylum Arthropoda; class Arachnida; order Ixodida; family Ixodidae; genus Rhipicephalus; species Rhipicephalus appendiculatus. The sequence goes on from JALIZH010013073.1 coordinate 71,752, forward strand.
CTTCATGAGATTTTACATCATGTTTTTGGTACTTCTGATAGCCAGATCCGGATAAAATTTTGCCCACATATTCCTTAATATGTGCAGAGTGCAAGTATCTACTTTAAAACTTGATATCGCCTGATATAATTATTACGAACCTAAAATAAGCAATTAGTATAGTCTGAGCATTCTAAGACTTCTCACAATACAATTTTTGTTGTCCTATAAGATGTCTTATACGCACTTTCTTGATAGTTATTTGCATTCTACAGATAATGTGGAGCAATATGAGCCAATAATGGCTCAGAACGATAAGCATTTACTGGCAAAAGAAGTGTCTACAAAAAGAACTGTGTTTTACACATTGTCGTGGCACAAAAGGAAAACTGTACATCTTACTATAAAACTAATTACATATTTGAAATCAGCATAAAATCCTACATATACAGCAGAAATTTCAATGCCTTAGGCTACAGATTAACGCAACATTTTTTCCGAATCGCATCTCCCCTTAAGAATATCTAGAGCGCAGCTCTTGGGCGCCCGTTGCTGCGTTGAGTGCTGTGGCCTTCGCAGTTGCCGTCAGTGGCGTAACCGATAGACATGTAAAAATAAAGTGGGAAAAAGTATATAGGATCGAGTGAGATTTCAAGCCGGGCCTTCTGCGTGGCAGTCGAGTTGTCTAACACAGAGCCAAGCTGTTTTTTTTTATTGGCGGTACTCACCTGCTACAAACACAAGAGCAAAGGCCATTTACAATACTAACATTGGTTGCCTGACAAAAAAAAAGAAAGAAAGAAGCCAGGCCAGAGAACAAGAGGAGAAAGGAAATGGCCAAACTGGGACTAATGGGTGCACTCTAAAGCTCCCTAATTTGCATAAAGAGCTCTGCGCTATTTAACCAATCGGGAACATCTTCACGAAGTGTTTGTTCTTCAACAGAACCGAGTATGCTTTCTTTGAAGTTCTGACGCGCCGGACGGGCGTCTACGACAGCATGCCGTATGGTCAACCTTTACTTCCATATGCTGTGGAGTGTAGGCAACAATATTAGATCAAAAGGTATTCTGTCATCACTTTAAACAGAAACAGTACTTTGAAAAGTACGTCCGATAAAAACACGGCGTCCCAGCATTCAAGGAACATATGGTATATCGTTCCAACTTTTCGGCATATTAAGCAGTCGGTTCCCCATGGCACAAACATGCCGTTTTCCTAGGGTTTGACGGAAGTGTTTTTTTATGAAGTGGAAAGAATAAAGTTTTTTCATTCCTGCAGGTACCATCATTCTTTTGGCCCTTTTCAGTACATTTCTCCCTCGACCCGCAGGGTGCATTGTTCTATACAGCGGTACAGGTTGTACAACGCAGAACCACGATGGTGGTTGAAACTAATTTCCAAAAATACCTTATAAAGGCGTTATGCCAGGCAAGGAATCACGTTAAACTATGTAATATAGCGTGGCAGAAGAGTGAAAGAACAACCAGTCATCACACAATGCAAATTGCACAACTAGTGTGGAGTTCAGTGCTTCCCACGCACTGTTAAGTGTTCAGCCATAATTCATCGTTATCAGCCACATGCAGCATCAACAATGTGCACACAATACCTTACAGATGTGTAGCAGGTACCTCGCTTATCCGCAGAATCGACTACGATACTATTGGCATAGTATCGTAGTCGATACTATGCGAAAAGCCAAAACTTGACAGTTGGCCTTGTCCCAAAACGAAGGGGCATTGAGAATTCGTATGAGGCGATATCGTAATCGATGGTGTATTTTTCAATTGGTTCATTACGAGCAGCGAAAGTATGATACGAGGAGGGGAGGAGGTGAGCTTGAAACCCTTGCCATTCACCCCGGGAAGATTTCGGAAGCCAAATTCCTCCCCTGCCCTCTTCGGTATCGGAGCAACTTGGAGCCGGAAGATGACACGACGCAGACGCATCAACCCGTCATATGAACGGAAGATCAAAAGAACATGACGTGCCCGAGCCAGGTCGTGCACGCGAGCGGTGTTTTCATTTCAGCGTACTTTGTAGTGTACCGCCTGTTTCTGTGGGATAGATCCCTCAGTGCGCGCACGATTGTAGAGGCTAGCCGGGGTCATATATCCTTACCACGATACACTTCGTCCTTCGTCGCACAACTGGAACTGCAGTAAAAGACGATGCATCAAAAACGCGCCAAGCGTTGTCAGGGCTGGCACCCGAAACGGGGACAGGCAGAACACGACCGCAAACAACGTGGGGGTAGCTTAGTCTCTCATCTCGCTGAATTCGAAGTAAAAAACAACAAAAACGAGCACAGGTCCCGTTTGTATGTTTCAATGTTTCTATCAACTTTCATTCCTCTATTTTTTTTATGAACCTTCATTCCTACATTCCAGAAATGGATTACACAAATTACAGATGTCGCCTCGAATAATTCTCGCAGTGTCACGTACTACTGTGAGCGATATCAGCTCATAAGTGTCTACGTAGAGGAGCGACTTAGAGCACAGATAACTACGCAGGATCATTCCTTGTTGTCGCCACCTCCTCCATGCTGGCGAGGGTGCACGGGAGATGAAGGGCAAGCGGCGTTCAGATTGAAATTTCACATTGTTGCGGGGCGCGTAGCGTCGCAAATCTTGGCAGACATGATCGTGAGCGCCCGGTGCATGCATTCCATTTGTCAGCTGGAAATCCTGAAACTTGGTGAGGGGTCCTGTAAGGTGTTCACAGACAGAGGAGAAAATGACCCTGCGCGATTAGACCCGGCCAATAGGAGGCTAAAAGACGCTTTTGGCCTTCTAGCGGCCTGGATATTTGCTCATGTGCTGCCCTTCTCAGCAATGCCAAAAATAAAGAGACCCAGGAGTCCACCATCGAATAAACACTTATTCGATGGTGGACACTGAGCTCATCACGTTGAACAATGAAAGGGCAGACCGTGTTCTGCAAATCGTGCGGGGAAAAAGGACAATTACATGGCTATGGTAACCGTTAGCGCCTTTGTGCCATCATAGACTGTCACATTTTTTTTTGCTTCCCTGTAGTAAACACAGTTGCCGCCCGTGTTTCTTTGAAATATTTGAATATATGTAAAAAAATGATTGTGCGATTTAGGATTTTGGAGGCCTAAAATGGTGTTTCGCCTACCTATTTCTGGCGCCTGAAGCGCGCTTTTTTTAGTGCCTAAAAATCCAGCCTCCAGTCACTACTAATTCCTGCTGTTGCTCTGCTCATTGCATTTCGCAATTTCGCAAGACTGAGTGAAATTCTCAAAATAAGTGCCGTGATGGAATACGCTCGCTGAAAATCGGGCGTTACGTCTAAAAGCTTGCGCAATATTGCCGGGTGTTGAAGCGTGGAGGCAGAATCAGAGCGTAATCACCGCTTTCGTTATCACCGATAGGTATACTCGCACATGAGTGGCAATGAAAAACAAAAAAAAACAAAAAAAAAAGGAGGTGACCAGTTTCGTGACTCCGTTCAGATTATCGGACATATTCATGGACAAATCGGTGGGGATGAGCAAATGGATGCGCCAACTTTGATGAAAAACGAAAAAGCATACCCTATCAATGCAATATTTGCTGTCATCGATGAATGCTATGCAAACACCGATGCGCAAACAGTGAGGTGTGCGCCCAGCTTTGATAATGATAGAAATACGTGCCGGCAGATATGAGCAGAAAGGTATCATATCAGAATTAGCCCGGCTCACAAAATATCGCAATGGTGCCAAGCGCATATTCAATTGCAGAAGAGGGGCTTGCTGTGCGAGCTTCTTCATCAGCACTAATAGCCGCATTCTGAGTTCACAAACTGATGTGTTACTCAAAAAACTTCTAGGAGACTTATTCAACGTCTTTGTGGCAAAGTGAAGGCGCAGTTGGTTATTATATATCAACTCCGAAAGACAGAACTGCAAAGGGACTCAAATGCTGAATCGACAATTTAGATTTGCCTTAATGTCGTGAAAGGCTCTAGAATGAACAGTTGCTTTGAGCATATACAAACTGCCTCTGGGAACTCTGTGCTGCATCGTTCGTCTAGCAGCAAAAGCAGCGACGGCACACGGGCAGTGAATTATCTTATACGTCGATGACTGCCAGAACCGCGTCGAGAATTGCAAGAAGTGAACTATAAAGAAGTGTGGCGGTGTTGGGAGGCTGCGACATCACCTGCACAAGCCAAACGGAATGAGTAAACACAATACTCACCTCATCAGTTCTGCTGTGCTGCCGGTGGCCAGCATTGCAAACTGCAACATTGTGTAATTTATTGTCGTCTTCACCAAAATGCAACGCTACATTGAGTTAACCTACGCAATTATGACCGTTACCATGTTTAAATTATGAGACGTGGTGTTAACGAGGACTGTCGATGCTTGCATGATTGAAAATGTTTTCTAGAGACTACAGAGCAAGGCTCCCTACCAGTACCTGTACTATAAGTACATCACTTGTCTCACGTCATGTGCGATATCATATCCGCTAGCCGCTTTCCTCAAATAGCCAAACAACGAAGGGCTGCGCATCCATCATTAGCACGCACCTGCAACAGTCCGAATTAGTTTGCTCTCAACTTAGCATACCATCCCGTAAAGCACGATAAAAAAATCTACCAGAGGAATAGAAACAAGCCTACGTACGGAGCAATGACGTATCCACTGCGCGCTTTGAAAATTTCAAATAATGAACATTTGTCATGAACATTGTGTACTCCGCTTGTTGATTTCTATGTTGTATCCTTGGTACACTTCTGTTAGTGAAGAACAGATAATATTTGAAACATCAAAACACCAGAACCAGTTGAATCATGCTTATCTACACCCGTTGCAAAATCCCCAACTCTGTGCCTTTCATGCAGCTTGGGACTTCTTGCGCATCTTTATCCCTACTCGGCTGGTGGCCGAAATTCAGTGGTCGAAACTCCGCATACTTTGCACGGAAGTCAATATCGCCTCTCGGCTCATGTTGCTAGACTGCAGACGACAGTTGGGCACAGACGCTACACCAACACGTGAGCTAGACGCCGCATGTACGGGTATCCCACTGATTGGTACGTATATTCATTGCCCCTGTCATTTAGAAAAATAACTTCCCGTTATTCCTCAGACAGCCTGAAGCTCGGTGGCTTTGGCAAAATCTGAATGCGTGGTTGCAAACTGTTTTGCGATAAAACACTGTTGATATCTGTTTGTAGCGATAGTTAAACACTGTAGTTAAACACTGCTGTATTTATTTGTTTTTTTTTTCTCTGTATTATGTCACCCGGGAAGCGGCGATCACATGCGACTATTCAACTTTCTTCCTTCAGAAAATACTTGCTTCAGCATTCATTATTCTGCGCGCGCCTTCTCCGCGCAGACCGCACTATGGAAAGAGAGAAGCCGCCAGCGTATTTGCAATATTTTTATGGGGATGGCACAGTCAAGTTGCTTGAAGCCGAGTCAGGGCCGTCGCCCAGTTCAATAAACGCAGTACACCCCTCTTGCGGTAGACAAATGAAACTACTGAAAATTGGTGTGCCATTTTGCCTGATTGCGATAGTGACGGTTTTGACATGATTTATTCTACTTCAGGAAAACGTGAGCAGTTATAAATTTCACTAAGGTTGAGTATTGGTCTAGTTGGTAAAGCATAATTCGATGTTTCACAGCGGAGCCACACGAGCCCTTCTACAATTCTTGAAGGCAACATCGCTGAGCGACCGCCTGTGAAACCCTGCACTGTGTGTGTCGTGTGTAATGTGCATCTACTTCGCTCTTTCTCTTTTACTCCCTTATTCCCCTCTCCCCCACGTTTAGGGTAGCAAACTGGACGTAGTCTTGTTAACCTCCCTACCTTTCCTATATTCATTCTCTCTCTCTCTTCACAGCGGAAGTACGAGGACGGCAATGAAACACACACGTCCTCGTTACTGGCCTTGTGAAACACTGAAGTCGTACCCAAGCGCGTGCGCCACTGGCTGCGCTGTCTGTGACGTCGTCCTCTCCGTTGTACTCTGGTTACCCAAGCATGCGCGCCATGGCGGGCGGATACCTGGAGGAGACGGTGATGCGGGCAGAGCAGTGTCAACGTGGCAATGCTGCGAACGTTTTCGCCGAGCCCAACGCGCGCTTTCGGCGGGAGTTTCTCGAGCAGCACTTCGGCTGCGACGATCTCGTTCAGTGCGCCTCTGCCATGCACACATTGAGCCACATGGCAGGTGCTCAACGACGCAGCCGTCAACTCAACTCGTCTCGTCGACGGTACGCATTACCTAGCCATCGCTCGCGGGGAAGGGATGTTCCCCTTTCAATACTCTACGATTAACGCGCCTAGGAGTTGTCGTTTCCGCAGATATACTTCGGCCAACGGCAGGAAATCACAAGTCCACACGCTATGCCGTTCTCAAAGCCACCAGTGAGATACGGTGTTCAGACCATCTATCAGTGGAACCGGCTGAGATCTTGTACATGGCTATAAAAGTAATCCGGTTCAACATCATCGAAAAGACCGTCACATTCCCAACGAAGTAACCAGCACAATGCATCACTCGTCAACAACTATAGAGAGCGGTGACTTCGTGAGAGATGCGCTTGACCGAGACACGACGTTCATGCGTGGAGTCCTAAGCACTGTTCGTTGCTGGCAGGAACGCAAGGAGTTCTTCGCAATGACCAGGCAACTCGGCAAGACAACGATATTTCTAACTTTGTCTGGCACCGAAGTTTATTAGGACCGCTTAATTGACCTGCTCGAGCGCATCAGGGTACACGGCGACGACACGCAGCGTAGGTCTGGGCAGGACATGGCGTTTTTCGAGCGCGTCAAACTTTGGAACAATCATCGTGTGGCGTGTTTGATATACGTCAACCAGCTCTGCGACGTCATACTCAACATCCTCAAATACCGATGGATATCGCCGCTGAAACTATATCATTAATTCAGATCGGCTTCAATACACCGTCCGGATTAAAATTCAGGGACCCTTAAGCTTCGCCTTGAAGAGTTGAGCGCGATAGCGATATCCTGTACCTGGTGCGTACTTCAACCACTGAGTACATACTTTTTATTGCATGATGTTACTCGAGAAGTTTAAATTGTGGATTATTACAACGTAGTTGAAAGTGGCCTGCGTCAGTGAAGCTTTCGTGTATGGCAGCATGCTGTGTAATGGGTAGCATGCTTTAAACCACGAGCCATTACGCGCGTTAAATGTTTTCGGCCTTGATATGCACCCTCTACGTAGCCTTAAGGGAATACGCGCAGTAACGTCTGCGCCTTCTGTAATGGGTGGCCGGCTTTAAACCACGACGTCGTTATGATAATCACAAGTTCTGACGCCAGATGGTAATGTACGCTTGTATCACGCAATATTACTATGATATTACATGTTGTATTGTGAAGCCTGTATACAGGACGCGTGCGTTTGTAAAGCATGAATGTTATTTTCACTGGATTTCCAAGCAGAGGAAGTTATTTTCATTGTATTTCCAAGCAGACGCGTGGCTGTGTGGTACAGCCCTTGGTTGCGACGCATACTGCCTGGGTTCGATCCTCACTCAGACCCGGAAAATTTTATGATGTATTTTATTTGCATCTTTCTCGATTTTTCCGTTACTAACAAGATGATTATTTTTCGCTCACAACCAACGACACAGACGCCGACGCCGGAATTTCTGCGAAACGAGCTCTTTAACGCTATCGTGTTAATGCCCCTGTCATACTGGATGCGTTAATGTTATCAGATTCGCAGGTTATTCGGCGCAACGAATGTCATTCGATCCATGGTGTTTCTAAACAGGAAAAAGTAATGCCATTCGTTCATGATACGAATGTCGATAACTAAATGAAAAAAAGGCCAGAAAAGTTGAGCAAGCTAAAATATCGTGATAGAAAAGGGAAGTTATTTATTTTAAAGACATGTGAGGAGTCGCTTTACTAATATACACGCATAAAAAATTTTATATTACAGAATATCTGGCCACTACAAGCCAAGACGAGGCTTAGTGATTAGCCACAGCCGATAGAATGAACACAAGTAGCATGGCTGACATGGTGGTGCCGCTGAACGACGCTAAGCTGCAGCAACTAAAGCGTTTAGTTACTTTGTAGTTGGCGTTGCGAGAGAAGCACGTAAGTCAGAGGAAGAGGCTTGAGTGCGAGATAAACGAAGAACCTAGACGCAGCGGCGACGTTAAGCAGCGCATTCAAGCGAACGCGTTCCCTATTGGAGCAGTGGTCGCTACTGTATCCGCCATTCTCCGGGAGCGTTGGACATTCCAAAGAAGCGGACCTTGCTTTGAGCAGACCCTACCAAACCTTGGAGACCATCACTTCAAACAAGCCTTTCGTGTGTCACTCTCTACATTTAGGTATTTGGTGGAAGCGTGCACATGTGTTTTATAATAATAATATGTGGGGTTTAACGTCCCAAAACCACGATATGATTATGAGAGACGCCGTAGTGGAGGACGCCGGAAATTTTGACCATCTGGTGTTCTTTAACGTGCACTGACATCGCACAGTACACGGGCCTCTACCATTTCGCCTCCAGCGAAATGCGACCGCCGCGGCCGGGATCGAACCCGCGACCTTCGGGTCAGCAGCCGAGCACCCTAGCCACTGATCCACCGAGGCGGACACATGTGTTTTAGAGTGGCAGACAACATGGCTAAGAGAGCTTATCTGCGTAGAGAAGCGAGTGGCGATGGGACTGTACCGGTTGTGTTTGAGTGCAGAGGTCAGAACTACCGCACACCTTCTTTGGAATCAGCCGGTCAACAGTACACGTACTGTACAGACAGTTTTGCAAGGCAGTGATGAGCCAAATCGAAAGCGAGTGGTGCCACATGATACGGTGCGAAGACATGAAGGAACATCTCAGGGAGTTATTTGCTTTCAGCGGCTTTCCTCAGGGCATAGGCGACCGCGACGGATGCCACGTTTGTATGTCGCCACCTAAGGAACATGCAGTGGATTATTACAAATACGAATGATGGTAAGCATCAGCAGTTCATTTGGCTTAAAAGCTTTTGATCAGCGCAGCTTCTGTATTGTTCTCAATTTTGGGGAGAAATACTAAACTTCACATCGTCGTTTAGCCAGAATGTCACGGATGCTTCCAATTAATTTATGCATGAAATCAAAGTTCGAGAGCAATTTGTTATTGAAATATTTGGTTGAGCGTTATACTTGCTTGCTATTCACATTTCGCAGTCAGGACGTTTCAGGGACTGCTTCATTAATGTGGAATATGTTTTGTTAGGAAGATGAAAAATTACTGTTCTATATTAGCGTGGAACTCTTAATGTTACTCTGAAGAAGTGCAGATGCGTGTATCACTCTGTTAGGAAGTTATTTTGCATGCGAGTGTAGTGAAACCGCAGCATAAAAGCTGGTATTATTGCTTGCCTTCTTCGCAGGTACAACATCGTGCTACTAGCAGTGGTTGACCACATGTACCGTTTTCAGTCACGTGGGTGCACTAATTTCGGCTCCGAAAAGCACTTCAGGTTTTCAAGTGAACAGCCACCTTATCGCGTCTTCGCCTGCACTTTTTGCTCTGGCGTGTGATACCAACAGCGGAATTCAAATTAAGTTTTTGGAAGTTTGCCAGTTATTTCACGAATGTTTTCATCTTTGCCATATCACAACGCAGTGATCACCACATGGTCTTTTTTTTTTGCAGTCATCCCCAAGTGCAGAACATATTAACAGCCGAGGTTAGATCATGATATTGCTATTTTATTAATAAGCCATCTATGCAGATGATATTACAATTCGGGACCCACTGGATCAGACGGAGCTATTCAGGACGCTCTCTAGGAAGCTGCGTCTGTTGTACAAGACTATGCTACTGCCGGCAGCGTTACGGGCTCAGTGTAAAAGTCAGAGTTGTTATTAGTATACAAGCGACGCCACAAAACCGATGAATCTCCTGACATTTCACTGTTCCTTGATGGCCGTCCTATCCCTCAAATACCTCGACTTTGTAATTTAGGTCTTTACTTTCAGTTTGATGACAAGGCCTCGCACACTGCGCACCTTCTGACTCAGCAAAAAACTCAAATTACACACATTATCCACCCAAACACCAATCGCAGCAGAGCTCTCTCTGAGAAGGATGCCCTCCGCTTAGTACAAGCACTGATAGTTAGTCGGCTCACCTATGGCCTTGCCTATCACGTCCTCCGCTTAGTACAAGCACTGATAGTTAGTCGGCTCACCTATGGCCTTGCCTATCACATCCTCCGCTTAGTACAAGCACTGATAGTTAGTCGGCTCACCTATGGCCTTGCCTATCACATCCTCCGCTTAGTACAAGCACTGATAGTTAGTCGGCTCACCTATGGGCTTGCCTATCACGTCCTCCGCTTAGTACAAGCACTGATAGTTAGTCGGCTCACCTATGGCCTTGCCTATCACATCCTCCGCTTAGTACAAGCACTGATAGTTAGTCGGCTCACCTATGGCCTTGCCTATCACGTCCTCCGCTTAGTACAAGCACTGATAGTTAGTCGGCTCACCTATGGCCTTGCCTATCACATCCTCCGCTTAGTACAAGCACTGATAGTTAGTCGGCTCACCTATGGCCTTGCCTATCACGTCCTCCGCTTAGTACAAGCACTGATAGTTAGTCGGCTCACCTATGGGCTTGCCTATCACATCCTCCGCTTAGTACAAGCACTGATAGTTAGTCGGCTCACCTATGGGCTTGCCTATCACGTCCTCCGCTTAGTACAAGCACTGATAGTTAGTCGGCTCACCTATGGCCTTGCCTATCACATCCTCCGCTTAGTACAAGCACTGATAGTTAGTCGGCTCACCTATGGGCTTGCCTATCACGTCCTCCGCTTAGTACAAGCACTGATAGTTAGTCGGCTCACCTATGGCCTTGCCTATCACATCCTCCGCTTAGTACAAGCACTGATAGTTAGTCGGCTCACCTATGGCCTTGCCTATCACGTCCTCCGCTTAGTACAAGCACTGATAGTTAGTCGGCTCACCTATGGCCTTGCCTATCACATCCTCCGCTTAGTACAAGCACTGATAGTTAGTCGGCTCACCTATGGCCTTGCCTATCACATCCTCCGCTTAGTACAAGCACTGATAGTTAGTCGGCTCACCTATGGGCTTGCCTATCACGTCCTCCGCTTAGTACAAGCACTGATAGTTAGTCGGCTCACCTATGGCCTTGCCTATCACATCCTCCGCTTAGTACAAGCACTGATAGTTAGTCGGCTCACCTATGGCCTTGCCTATCACGTCCTCCGCTTAATACAAGCACTGATAGTTAGTCGGCTCACCTATGTCCTTGCCTATCACGTCCTCCGCTTAGTACAAGCACTGATAGTTAGTCGGCTCACCTATGGCCTTGCCTATCACGTCCTCCGCTTAGTACAAGCACTGATAGTTAGTCGGCTCACCTATGGCCTTGCCTATCACATCCTCCGCTTAGTACAAGCACTGATAGTTAGTCGGCTCACCTATGGCCTTGCCTATCACGTCCTCCGCTTAGTACAAGCACTGATAGTTAGTCGGCTCACCTATGGCCTTGCCTATCACATCCTCCGCTTAGTACAAGCACTGATAGTTAGTCGGCTCACCTATGGCCTTGCCTATCACGTCCTCCGCTTAATACAAGCACTGATAGTTAGTCGGCTCACCTATGGCCTTGCCTATCACATCCTCCGCTTAGTACAAGCACTGATAGTTAGTCGGCTCACCTATGGCCTTGCCTATCACATCCTCCGCTTAGTACAAGCACTGATAGTTAGTCGGCTCACCTATGGCCTTGCCTATCACATCCTCCGCTTAGTACAAGCACTGATAGTTAGTCGGCTCACCTATGGGCTTGCCTATCACGTCCTCCGCTTAGTACAAGCACTGATAGTTAGTCGGCTCACCTATGGCCTTGCCTATCACGTCCTCCGCTTAGTACAAGCACTGATAGTTAGTCGGCTCACCTATGGCCTTGCCTATCACATCCTCCGCTTAGTACAAGCACTGATAGTTAGTCGGCTCACCTATGGCCTTGCCTATCACGTCCTCCGCTTAGTACAAGCACTGATAGTTAGTCGGCTCACCTATGGCCTTGCCTATCACGTCCTCCGCTTAGTACAAGCACTGATAGTTAGTCGGCTCACCTATGGCCTTGCCTATCACATCCTCCGCTTAGTACAAGCACTGATAGTTAGTCGGCTCACCTATGGCCTTGCCTATCACGTCCTCCGCTTAGTACAAGCACTGATAGTTAGTCGGCTCACCTATGGCCTTGCCTATCACATCCTCCCGCTTAGTACAAGCACTGATAGTTAGTCGGCTCACCTATGGCCTTGCCTATCACGTCCTCCGCTTAATACAAGCACTGATAGTTAGTCGGCTCACCTATGGGCTTGCCTATCACGTCCTCCGCTTAGTACAAGCACTGATAGTTAGTCGGCTCACCCTATGGCCTTGCCTATCACATCCTCCGCTTAGTACAAGCACTGATAGTTAGTCGGCTCACCTATGGCCTTGCCTATCACGTCCTCCGCTTAATACAAGCACTGATAGTTAGTCGGCTCACCTATGGGCTTGCCTATCACGTCCTCCGCTTAGTACAAGCACTGATAGTTAGTCGGCTCACCTATGGCCTTGCCTATCACATCCTCCGCTTAGTACAAGCACTGATAGTTAGTCGGCTCACCTATGGCCTTGCCTATCACGTCCTCCGCTTAATACAAGCACTGATAGTTAGTCGGCTCACCTATGGGCTTGCCTATCACGTCCTCCGCTTAGTACAAGCACTGATAGTTAGTCGGCTCACCTATGGCCTTGCCTATCACGTCCTCCGCTTAGTACAAGCACTGATAGTTAGTCGGCTCACCTATGGCCTTGCCTATCACATCCTCCGCTTAGTACAAGCACTGATAGTTAGTCGGCTCACCTATGGCCTTGCCTATCACGTCCTCCGCTTAGTACAAGCACTGATAGTTAGTCGGCTCACCTATGGCCTTGCCTATCACAACCTCACACTAGCTCAAACCAAAAAGATGGACATCCTTCTACGGACGGCGGTGAAGGCGGCTCTCGGCTTGCCTCCACGCGCATCTACGCAACGCCTTCTTCAACTAGCTGTCAACAACACAGTAGCCGAACTGCTCGAGGCCCAGCACAGCAGTCAGCTCCAACGGCCCAGGCAGATCCGTCAGGGTTGTGCCATTCTTTCTCGTCTTGGCTACGCTGTTCCTGAAAACCCGCACAGGTAGCGCAAGATAAGTTTCTTCCTACTCTTCGCGCTCTCCTCAAAGTGGCTCCAATTTCACGCAACGTGAATCCCCATCACCACGTGTCTTTGGTGATAGTACCACAGACTGGCAAGTCCTCTACGCTGATGCAGCACGCTAGCCAGAGAAGCCAGCCACGTGTTTATCAGTGATAGACGACAGAGACGTCATTGTAGCGTGTGCTAGACTTCCCACTACCGACAGCGGTCCGGCAGAGGAGGGAGCGCTCGCTCTGGGCATTGTTAACGCCACTACATTTTTTACATGACGCCCCTGTCACCATAGTGACAGACTCACAAGCTGCTTGCTGTGCCTTCACTCAAGGAATTGTGGCTGCACATACACACAATATCCTTCGTTCTGTCTCGCTGTCTGCATTAC
>JALIZH010013074.1:0-29555 GCA_030522465.1 Rhipicephalus appendiculatus
TAACCTCCTTATTATAGCACGTACTCGCAAAATATTTGCGGCAGCATGTTCACATAGCAAAACTGCGCATATTTCTCTTCATTACAATTTTTGGACCTCGGGGTTGTTTACTGGCCCTTTAAAGGGGTGGTACCATCAAATTTTGAGGCTATAACAAGCCTGTTGTGGGTTTCCTCTGTATGCAAGGACACTCCTCACGAAGGGTCCCGGACGCAGCAAACGTTTAGAATATATTTTAATTCACTTCCAAAGTGTACCTAAATGCTCACTCTCCCGAACGATGCCCATCGCTAGCGCATCAAAACTGACGTAGCTCTATGGGGAAGGACAACGAAAGTTGTAGTGACGTCACACAATATCTGTAGTGACATGAGTGTCCTCGGGACCTCTGTTACCTCCAGAACGTACGTACCGGCAAAGCATCGGTTGCTACATCACTTGCCAAGTTTCGATCGCTTCCTGGCGAAGTGCTGCGCATCTTCGCGCGAGCCTGCATGGTCACGTGACCAAGCCTACTACACTGCTACGTCACTGCCCAACTTGGTGCCCAGAAACCGAAACCGAAAGTTGTCCGCATAAATAAGGCGATATTAAATTACTTAGCGAGAATACGTGAATCTTGGTGCGTGTATCATGCTTCCTAGAGCTATAAGAAAAGCTTGCAGCGAAGAACGCGCAAGCCACAAATTTGGTGGCACCACCCCCTTTAAGAATAAAAAAAATAGCTTATGATGAGGCGTTAGGTTTGATAATACAATCATACTGAAATAGAAACGGCAGTGCCATACTGAACGCGCTGCTTTCGAATTGCAGAAGCAGTGAAAATAAGGTCGGTGACGTCGCTAATCCTGTTATATAACTAATACTTCTGATGTACGGGGATCCGAGGCGTGGTACAACACTGAAATTAGTCAGTGCGAAGTATTTCCCGTAAGATTTATTGTTTATCGGAGAAATAGGGGTAAGGACGGCGATGGTTTCTACATGTCTGTGAAATGGTAAATTTACGCGCAAACAAACGAATTAGTCTGGGTGAAGCTGCAGTTGCAAAATGAAAAAGACAGCGTTTATTCTTTTTTTATAGGCCACCGGGTAGACAGGTTAAAGTAATGTATGACTTGAATGCGGAAGTTGAGGCAGCAAATAAGGATCGCGTAATACTTGGAGGTAATCAGAACCTTCTTGAAATCGATTGGGTTCAAGGACGTAATAATCGTCGCATTAATAGTGGTGCGGGAAAGTAATTTTGAAAATGTGTAGCTGCTTTTTACTCAGTCAACTTGTTTTGCGACCCGCCGTGAGGAAATGATGAGCTTCATTTGTTTCTTAGTTGTTTGCCTCCTGACGACCAGCACACAGTAGTGTCACACGCTATAAGTTACATAGCGCTGTGCTTTTCGGGCTGAACCTGTGTCATGTTGAAGTTACAGATAGCGGAGCATACCAGATATGTAAGACGGTAAATACTTTTGCGATAAGAGTAGCATTTGACCTTTACTGCGACATTTTCGCGACACTGTTAGATGCGTCTGATGTAGAGATATGTACTTGAGGTTTAAAAATGAATCGTTTGTATTACGTAGGCAACATGTCCCTTCATGGCTGTTGACCGCTTGCGGCAGCAAAAGTAAGCCTTGGTTCACAAAAAGATGTGCAAATATTAATTCGCAGGCGACAGAATGCGTCCAATAAATTGAAGAAGAAGACCTGAGGGAGAGGCAAAACAAAAAATTACGAGCACTTACAGCTGAATTGAATGGTGCCATAAGAAAGGCAAAGGCCACTAAATTGCAACCCTAGATTAGGGAATAAAATATCACCCAGAAGAACTCTGGCACTTGTTCAAAACAAAATATAACAGATTTTCTAGCAATACGGACTATTCGTGAAAACAGCGTGTTTCTGAATAACATTGCCCAGGAAGCCGAATGCTTTATCTCATTTTTTGCATCGGTATTTTCTACTTGCGCACACACGCTCCCAAATATTCCTAACTTTATGGTGTTTCCACGAAAAAAAAAAAAGGCGTTTCGAATTTGCTTGGCATCGAAGCCATTAAAAAAAATATACCCTACCAAAGTTAGTGACCCAGACGAAATACCGAATGCTTTATATTCATCATGTGCGCACCCAGTTACAAAATATTCAAGTGTCCGCTACTTTTTGATTCGAAAAGGGGCAAATGTTGTACCAATTCACAAATCTGGGCTGCGAAACTTTGTTTTAAACCACCGTCCTGCATCATTAATTACCAGACCGGCGTAGAGAGCTTGTACATATTTTTTTCTTTAACATGTTTTTTTTTTCTTTAAACACTTCCATCAGAACTAACGTTTCCGATGTATGTGAAAGAACTTAAGAGAGGTCATTTTCTACACAAGTTTTTTTTAACTGCGGGAAAACTACGAAGCGCTTCTCCTGACAACCTACTGCACGGTCGCTTAATTGCATTCGGCACTTGCCTTGAGAAGAAAAGTTTTGCTTTGTGCTTAGAATTGAGGAAGCTACAACTGAGTCCCTATTCAGTATGCTGAGGCAATCACTGGGCTCACATGACACACTGCACGTGTGGCTTGCGATCACGGGCTTCGAGAAGCTGCTAAAATCGTAGCCGCGCCTGAAGGCAGCAACATCCTACACCAGCCAGGGTCCGACCAAGCGAGGCGCTCCCTGCTGCAGCCCGCACGCTCGAGGATCTATCTGATCTTCCACAAGACACCTCTCACGTCCTCGAACGCTTTAAAGTGGAAACTGTGTCGGCCAGCTTGGCAACCCTGCAAATAACAGCAACTGTTTATATGGACGGTTACATCGCGCGTGTGGTAAGGGAAATCATGGATTCTGATTATTGCTGTGAACTAACAAAGTTCCCAGCAGCCGGTCGCTTCAACAGCTCACCAGGCAGCAGGACAGACGCGGGATGCTGTACCCCTCAGACTACTTACGTCACTGCACTGCTTTACGTTCTGGAGACGCTAAGGATGTTGACTAATTGTGCACTGTTGTAGACACCAAATTTCCGAAGGTCCTTGGCATCTCTATATAGCATCTGTACCAGCATTAGTAGATTCAGCCCTATGCAATGAACAATGGGTGAATTTCAGCACCGCAGTACCTGGCTGAACTTTCCTGCTCCCGATTCGCGAAGCCCCTGCTCAGTACGTGTGTCGGACTTTGGAGGAATATTACAAACATGGGCGATCGAGTTGTGTTGACTGCTTTAAAATGCCTTTTATTTGAGTTTACTCGGACTCGAAGGCCTGACAATGATTTGCTCATAAGCAGTTGTGACTAATTACTGGTAAAATAAATGAATTTCAGTCAACAAGCTTTGTTTGTTTTACTGTCATAGTCGAGCAGTTATTGTTTTGACTCCGTTGCTTGATGCAGTACCCGTACACAAGACCCCGCAGAGGGGTTTTCTTTTGATGCGTGTGAATTCCTTGAAAATAAATAAATTAAAAGTAGTAATACAAAATAATATCGTAGCCTACACTACCGAACCGGCCGCGAAATGGTTCTTCTGAAAACATACCGAAAAAGTCCTGAAGTGTTGTTTTGAGGATGCCCTGAACTTGAGTACGTACAACAGGACTGGATTAGTGCCATTATGGTACCATAAGAGGACATTCCGGGGGCGTCATAATGTCCTCAAGGTGGCATACTGAGGACGTCCTGAGGTTGTTATTGTGCTGTCTGGGTAACTACGCCTCATCTGTAACTGATAGAAGTGATGTATGCAAAAAACACTGAAAAACCTTTGTTGAGGATGTACCCAGCTCAAGTTGTAAATCGAAAACATCACAGATACATTTCATTGAATTCTAATGTTATCCTAACATTATTAGTTATCATCTTTGTAAACAGCTTGTAGACAATGGACAGTAAGCTGATCGGCCTGTATTTTTCGAGTTATTGACGTCCCCCATTGTTACGGATTATGATGATGGTGGCATTCTTCCAAGATGAATCGACACCCTCACAACCGTCAAGAGACACTTTGTATACAGGTTGGCCAGTCTTTCTAACACAGTCTGTCCACTGTCCTTCAACATATATTATGTTACATCAACTTCACCAGCGGCTGTGCCTTTTGCTTTTCTCTAAGGCTTTCTTTACTTTCCCTGTCGTTACGGATGGGCTGACCACTTCCTCTGGCCTACTACCATTTCTTACATTATCATCATGTCCCGGCTACTATATATAGAAATATCTGTAAAACTCTTCAGCTACTTAACTATCCTATCCATATTGGTAGAAAATTTGTCTCAGACGAACGCTGTGCAAAGCGCTACTGCGCTTCCTGCGTTCAACTGGCCTCTCAGAACGGCTTTGATTTGAACGTCCTGCTTCTGTGTCCATGTGTGTGTGTGTTTGTGTGTGTGTTTTTGTGTGTGGGTGTGCTCGTGCGTGCGTGCGTGTTTTCTTTTTTTATTGCGATAGCAATTATATGGACACTCGGCTGGTTTTTTGCCGTCGGCGTCGCCGCCGTCTTCGTCCGCCGCCGTCATCCCCCGTATATGTACATGTATATATATAACCGGCCCCGCCCGTCGTTCGTGAGCGTGAAAAGACGCGAGGGGTGGGGGGTCCCTCGAGCGACCTTCGATTTTACGAGCGCGGGCGCGCGCGTTATCTCCCCCTTCTCGGCGGTCGACAGCGGGGGGCCGGTGTACCCTTCTACGTGCTGCGCTCTCAACGCGAAGAGAATGTGGTGAGCAGTGTCCCTGGAGCGGGCCGTATGCTCTTAAAGCAGCCTTTTCTAGAGTTGCGTGAGATCGGATCCAAAAGAGTTAGCTGCCAGCCTCACTTCGTATAACATTACAGTTTGTTGCTATCGCATTCATTGCTTCACCATTGCGGTGAAACTGTGAAATTTTTTTTCTCTCTGTCCTCCTTACAACCCCTATTTCCCCACCCCGTGCAGGGTAGCAAACCGATTACTGTACCAGGTTAACCTCCCTGCGTTTTCCTTTTCATCTATTTCTCTCTTGCCTTCCTTGTCCCTTAGTGCATACATCTCGTTTTTGCTTCTGCTCAGTTTTTTCTTCACCGCTTTGAGGCTTCATCAGTTCTTACCGGTACTTACCTACACAGCAGAAACTTGGATGCTTACAAAGAGTGTTTGACGTAACCTTTTCATGATTCATTTTTTTTTCGCGAAATGCGTCCCCCCACTGTGTATTTTTGATTGCTATTTATTTCTAATCAGGAGGAATGGTCACAATTGCTGCAACACACAACGCACTGTTAAAACCTGTAGCGAGCTGGGACAAATTCTGGGTGCAAGAATTTGCCAGCACCATCTGGACTTGGGTGGGCAAGCGATGAGGGAATAGCTCACGGACGACGGTGCTGTCCGTGGTGGAAACGCGTGGACCAAGAAGATTAAGGAATCGACGCAGTAGCTGGCTTGGCCATTGATTGCGAGTTGTTCCATTGAGTAGCTGTTGCAACCGTGTGCGTTCCGACATAGCTGTGCGGTCCAGTATAGCGGCCTGATTACGTCATAAGGCGACTCTGGTAGGTCGTGCGCGAACGAATTCAGAACGTCGGAAATCACGTCGATGACGGTCGCTGGAAGCGCGTCGACCACAAGGGGGTACTTGCGAGTCTGGGACGTAATCCGCGGGAGTTCAAAACGGGCCTCTGCTTGGATGAACCACGCCGAAGGGTTCCGTTCCCAGAACCCTGGTAGTCGGATGGTGTTCGAGATAACCGCAGCGGTTGAATTGCGTCTGCCGGGCACAAACAACACAGCACACTCAACCATAATTTTGCCCTTGGCACAAATCAGGCTTGAACGTTAGACATTCCTGAATCAATTTTTCTTAGTATAGTAACTTTTTTTGTATTGCAAGCATTTTTTAGTATTGTAATTGAGTGACTATCGTTGTAGTAAACAATTTCACGCAACTACTTATTTTTTTTCCATAACGACAAGCTGTCTAATAAAACAGACAATACAAACATGAACCCTTTATTTCGCAGGAAATATGGAATTGAACAGCTGTGGTTATACAGCAGCATAAGGGATAATGTGTAGAGAAACAAAGCAATGCTCTCAGTTTTAATCGTACCTATGGGGCTCGGCTTGTCGGCGTCTAATGTCGTCTCACGGTGTGTCATGTAGTCAAGGTTCATTATAAAATGGGTATCCGCCACAAAAATTGGGTAAATCTCGCTACTTGCCATTAGTCCACAAAATCTGAAAAATGCTACAGTCATTCCAACAAATAGCCGACCACGTTTGTGGAGCTGAAACACCTTTCCCTACATGCCGTGGGGAACTGAAACTGGGCGTCTAGGCAAGAAGGAGGGGGGAACGTATGGTAAGATGCTTTCAGACGTAGTTTTACGACGACGTTAATGGAGCTGAAACACCCTTCCCTGTATTCGCACCTAAAACGAAATCCAGGGGGCACTGCGAAGTTAGGCAACACTGGCAAGATGGCAGCTGTATTGAGGTCCATGTGCGGATTGTTGCTGTTGGAAGTGCTGCGTTTTGTAGATTGCGATGTCAAAACGTGGTGTGTCAGCGCTGTGTCTTATGTGAGCGCTAGTAAAGCGCGTGAGTATGAACGTGAGTGAGTGCCTGTGAGTATGAATAGACGAGAGAATCAAAGTGAGTAAGTAGGTGCAAGCGTGAGTTAACGGGAGCGCCCATGAGTGTGAGTACAAGTAAGTATGGATGTGGGTGACATTTTTCTTCATTTGTTCCCGTCTGTGTGCGGTGCTCTGTCGAAGGTGGGAGTGTCTTTGCCTCCGAGTACTTCATTTCGGTCGTCTGGAAGGGCAAGGTCGACGATGAAATAAATGTCGCACTGTTCGTGCGCGTGAACGTCTGGTGTGAATTTGGACGCTCAAGAAATCCCAGTGCGGCTGTGAACTATTTTTACTGAGCCTGTGATCTCCGATGGCCCATGCTCTTGCATTACTGGATTTCTAGCGAAATGCAAGCACGTATCAAGCCGTTCTTATCCACTCCTAGGTAAGTGCTGCAGCACTGTCACAAACCGTGTCAATCAGCAAGGCAGACAAACTGTTCGGCTGTGTTTTGTAGGCAGGTGGGCTAACGTGGCAGTGGCCGTGGGCATCGTTATTAAAATGCTGATTGCTTAGATCAACACGGCGACGTCAGTGTTTTGTAGCGGCTTAGTCAGTCAATTACTTCCTCGCGACCTTGTCTATTGTTATGAGCGTGCTGCGACCCACCACCGTGAAGGCCCCTACAGGCTGCACCCCGAGCACAACTACCTGGGAAAGTGCCTCAGAACCTAGCGGCATTAATGTGTTGGACACGCGATCCCCTGTGCAGTACTTTCTCCCTTGCTGGCGTCTCTCGCAGAAACACTGGGGGTGCGTCAGTCGGAGACACCGGGTGCGTCCGTCATAGACACTGGGCGCGTCCTTCAGAGACGCTTGACGCGTCCGAACCGCGGAGGTGTACCCTCCTCCTCCTAGTGCCATATAAAAGGCCGGCGCATCTAGCGTCGAGCGCGGCTTCTTGTCCACGTTTTGTACATATGTTGCTCTCTTTTTTAAATTAAACGTTTTTTTTTTCTCTGGCTGCCTCTTGCCTTGACACTGCCTGGATGTTCCCAGCCCAGTCCGTTGGCCCTCGCGTCACGCTACCCAAGAGACCCTGGGGCCTCTTGTAACAACTGGATGGCAGCGGCAGGATTGCAGTGGACCTTGCAACTTGCACCAGCCGAACCGTGGACCTTGGAAGGAAGCCCATGACTGCAGCTACGTGAGTGTCGAACTTTTTCCCTTTGAGATTTGCCAGGCTGTTAAGAATAGCTTTAAATCCGAAGCTGGCAGGTTTTCTTTATCAATATTCAGCCCTCTTTGCGTGATAGCACTTGGTGATAATTGATAAAGAATAGATAGGGAGAAGAGTTCACTGTCGTGGCTGGTCATGGATCTCAATTCTATACGCAAGCCTGATTTGTTGTTGCTATGCGCGGAATTGGGAGTGGAAGCGGGAAACGCTATGCGGAAACCGCAAATCATTCAGGCTTTACTTGCCTTAGAAGCAGACGACAGCGAGATTCTTGAATCTTGGGACATTATCAAAGAACGCCAGGCAAATGAAGAAAAGAGTCGGGCTGATGAGAAAGAGCGTCAGGCAAACGAAGAAAAAGAGACTTTTGCTTGAGCTCGAACTAAAGCGCTTAGAGCTGGAAGTGCAGAAAGTGAAGGCGGCTAGCGTTGAAGCGCACGTCCCGGTCTCAGAAGCACGAGAAAATTTTAGTATGAAGGATCTGATGCAGCCTTTTCAGGTAGGAGAGGACATTGGAATGTTTCTCGTGAACTTTGAACGGACATGCCAAAGAATGAAGTTTCCTAAAGCGTCGTGGCCACAGCGTCTTTTAACCATTTTGCCGTGTCAGGTAGCGGACGCTATGGGGAGGCTCAACGCAGAGGAGTATGAGGACTATGATATTGTAAAATCCAGTCTTCTTAAGAGGTACCGCCTCTCGCCAGAAGCGTTTCGGCAGCGCTTTCGAAAAGCCACTAAGTCTAAAAAGCGAGTCATACGTTGAGTTCAAATACAACTTGAAGCTCAACTTCGTTGAATGGCTAAAAAGCGCGGGGGTTTATGGAGACATGGCTAAGGTTGTCGAGTGCCTCTGCCTGGAGCAGTTCTTCAACACGATTCCCGACCGAATGCGTTTATGGATTCTCGACAGGCCCGACGTGACCACACTCGAAAAGGCTTCTGAGCTCGCGGAAGAATACGCGTCGCGCCATGCATCGCAGCCAAGTGAAGGGCGGACGCACGACGCGTTTCCGAAGCAAGGCGTGGAGAATACGTCCCCAAAGCTTTTCAGACACAACGGTAACGCGAAAGGTTCAGAACCGGAGAAGGAACTTGAGCAGACGCTTCCTAAAGTTCCTATTAACGAGGGAAAGAACGAACAGTTCGAAGCGCAGAAGCCGATAACGTGCTATAAGTGCCTTCAACCGGGCCACCTTGCCTCTGGTTGCCGAAATCAGCGTCTAGTATTCTCCTACGTCCGCGCCGACGCTGAGAATTCAGGACTGCTTAAGCCTTTCATGAAAGAATTTAGGGTTAACGGCAAACGCTGCAGGGTTCTTAGAGATTCCGCAGCCACCACAGATGTCGTTCATCCATGTTATGTCAGCGCCAAGGATTTTACGGGCGAGTGTGTATGGATACGACAGGTGGTGCAGGAGCGCAGCGTTTGCCTGCCTCTAGCGCGCGTCCATATCGACGGGCCCTTCGGAGCGTTCACCAGTGAGGCTGCGGTTTCGGCCAGACTCCCACCGGAATACTCCTACCTATTCTCTAATAAATCAGAAATGCTTCTGATGAAAATGGGAACTTGTTTTGAACAGGGGGAGGTTTGCCCGTTTAACCGCTCAAAAGCGCGAGAACTTCCTGGGCAGCTAAATTATGCTTCCCCTGCCTTGATAGACGCATGCGACGCACCGCAGCTGCACGCGGATAGCCGTACGCCAGAAAGCATTGCCAAGCTAGACATTAGAAGTTCTAGAACAGGTACCGCGTCTGCGGAGGTGCAGTGTGAGTCAGACGGAACAATTCCGGAGCAGGAAAACTCTGTCCGCGAAGAAATTTCTAGAACAAGATGTAGCTCTGCGGTAGAGAAATCGCATTTTGTTCCTCCGTCATCGAAAAGGGTGAGGCGTCGTCATCGACCAAGTGAAAAAAGAAAAATTTTTCAGGCAAAAACGTTCTTCGCTTCAGCAAGTCGCTGCTTCGAATAGTAAGAGTGTCTGAATGCATTGCAAACTACGTCCTAAAGTTTTCGGGAAATATTATTTGTAAAAAAAGAAGAAGTATTTATTTAACTTCGAGAATCGAGGTCCTGGTACATGCGTTGCACAGTGGATTCTTGTTCCTCTCGCCTGCCAACTTTATTGATTGTTTGAAACTGAGCCTGGTAGGTCTTTGGGTGAATTGTCTGGCGCTTGCGGGCTGCTTTCACCGAGGTACCTCCTGTGAAGCTACCATCAAGATGGCACGGCAGCGGCAAGTGAATAGCGAGACCGGAACCGTTTTAGGCTCACAACCGTCACACGGGAAGCCTGCCATAAAGTGGTGTGTTTTGATGGGTCTTGTGTCGCCTTATCATGGTGCTGAGTCCAGGACGACAATTTTCCCGTGGCCGACTCTGCGGAGCCGACAGCGATTTTGAGCGTCGCCAGCAACGTGCACTACGGATTTCCGCAATGTATCCCTCCGGACAGTGGCTGCTGACCCTTTGTCCATCGGGACAACGTTACCCCGGCGGAGAAGCTGTTATGAGCGTGCTGCGACCCACCACCGTGAAGGCCCCTACAGGCTGCACCCCGAGCACAACTACATGGGAAAGTGCCTCAGAACCTAGCGGCATTAATGTGTTGGACACGCGAATCCCTGTGCAGTACTTTTCTCCCTTGCTGGCGTCTCTCGCAGAAACACTGGGTGCGTCAGTCGGAGACACCGGGTGCGTCCGTCATAGACACTGGGCGCGTCCTTCAGAGACGCTTGACGCGTCCGAACCGCGGAGGTGTACCCTCCTCCTCCTAGTGCATATAAAAGGCCGGCGCATCTAGCGTCGAGCGCGGCTTCTTGTCCACGTTTTGTACATATGTTGCTCTCTTTTTTTAAATTAAACGTTTTTTTTTCTCTGGCTGCCTTTTGCCTTGACACTGCCTGGATGTTCCCAGCCCGGTCCTTTGGCCCTCGCGTCACGCTACCCAAGAGACCCTGGGGCCTCTTGTAACACTATGTTTAAAACCTAAAAGATCAGGCGGTGACGGTACATTGAGCAGAATAACAGTTTCGTGCTGCATATTCGGTGCGGCTACAAGAGGAGGCTGGAGAGAAACGATGACTATGAACTGCTAATGAGGATGGTAGCAAACTTGTTGAATGAATAAAAGCCGGCAGATCCCACGCACTGTGGGAATCGATGTAATGCGAAGCAGCCAGGAAGGAGCAAATCATGCTTTACATAATTTGCATGTCATGTTTTACATGTTACGACGTGTCATTTGTGTTCGTCATACAGTCACGTCGCGATATACCAATTTTGGTGTATGTCAAGCTAGAGGACTGGACGCAAGCGCACCATGAGTGTGGCATGTAAATGGCATTGTAGACGACATGCATGCCAAGATTTTCATGTTACCACCTGCCACTTATGTTCGCTATACCGTCATGTTACTCAATACCAAATTTGGTGTATATCAAGCTAACGAAACGGCCGCGAGCGCGCCATGAGCGTGGAAAGCAAGTCATGTCGCTCATGACATGTCATGATTTCGATATTACCACTTGTCATTTATGTTCGTCACACAGTCATGTCACTCAATACCAACTTTCGTGTATCTCAAGCTAACGAAACGGCCGCGAGCGCGCCATGAGCGTGGAATGCAAGTCATGTCGCTCATCAAGTCATGATTTCCATATTACCACTTGTCATTTATGTTCGTCATACAGTCATGTCACTCAATACCAACTTTCGTGTATCTCAAGCTAACGAAACGGCCGCGAGCGCGCCATGAGCGTGGAATGCAAGTCATGTCGCTCATCAAGTCATGATTTCCATATTACCACTTGTCATTTATGTTCGTCATACAGTCATGTCACTCAACACCAACTTTGGTGTATCTCAAGCTAACGAAACGGTCGCGAGCGCGCCATGAGCGTGGCATGCAAGTCATGTCGCACATGACAAGTCATGATTTCCACATTACCACTTGTCATTTATGTTCGTCATACAATCATTTCACTCAATACCAAATTTGGTGTATATCAAGCTAACCAAGCGGCCGCGAGCGCGCTATGAGCGTGGAATGCAAGTCATGTCGCTCATAAAGTCATGATTTTCACATTACCACTTGTCATTTATGTTCGTCATACAGTAATGTCACTCAATCCCAAATTTGGTGTATATCAAGCTAACGAAACGGCCGCGAGCGCGCCATGAACGTGGCATGTAAATCATTATTTTCATGACAAGTTAGTCATGATTTTCATGATATGACGAGCTATTTATGTTCGTCATACAGTCATGTTATGTCATAAAAAAATTTGGTATAAATCCCATTAACGATACGGCCAGGAGAGCACAAAATCGTAGGCGGCTAGATAGATAGATAGATAGATAGATAGATAGATAGATAGATAGATAGATAGATAGATAGATAGATAGATAGATAGATAGATAGATAGATAGATAGATAGATAGATAGATAGATAGATAGATAGATAGATAGATAGATAGATAGATAGATAGATAGATACGCTCAAACTCGCCGAAGTTCGCTAAGAAATGCTTCGCATTTAAAACTTTATTTTAAGTCCGCTTCCTTCGGGCGAGGCGGGGGAAGAGGGGATTGACCCCTGTTCCGTCCCACTCTCCGTCGATGATGGCGGTGCCTCAGGGTGACGGTGGGAAGTCCTTGGACCCGGGCGGCTTTTTCGGCCTGACTATTTTTTTTGAAAATCCGGATAGCCTTATTGATCGTTCTGTGTGTTCATGTGCGTCTAGGCTGATCCGCATACGTCAGAGGAATTGAGGTGGTCGCAAACAACACTGCTTACCTGCTGCTATTCTATACAGCAATGTCATTACAGGTATACGAGTGAATTCGCTCCTTCATAGTTCTCTGCACCCTGCGATGAGACATCGACCAGGTTTTGCCGCGTACGCGTGCCCAGAAATCAAGGGAATCGAGCACATAGCATACCAAGGGCAAGGCCCTAAGCTACTATGAGACATATAATATAGCAAGCATCTCTTGCCGTGAGGCCATCCCCCAGTGCGCGTACGAGACATATACGTCACGCTGATATCAACACTACAAAGTTTGCAATTTTGTCTGCCGCTGTTTCGCAGTGCATGATTAAGGTGTTTTTTTCGCACGAAAGACGCGGGTTCGAACCCTGGTTGCGGCGATCGCCATTCGATGGAAGTGAAATGCTGTGCGCCCGCGTACCAATTTCGGAGCCCCGGGTGGTCGCGATTACCAGGAGCGCTCCACTACGGCGCCAATTGAACCGCTTCGGGTCGTTATTACAAACGGATTCCGATTAATTCCAGCGGTGTTATACATATGGTTCGTTGATGCCACCCGAAGAATGCAGCAAATTTTTAGGACAGTGACGTATTACCTGTTCCTGAAGTGCTAAGGATCAACACCCATCGTCGAAGTAACATTGCCGGTGCGGAGGTTGGTTATTTGCGCCGTTCACTCAGAAAACACAAAATTGCGAAAAGATACTAACCTACCTGTCCGCCTCAACCACGTGCATAACGAAAAGCAGAAAAACTGCTTCGCGATGCATTTTTTTCTTTGCTGACGACGAATCTTTCCTCCAGAACCGCCGCCTCCCCCACGTGCGAAAGTGAATGTCGCCTGCTACATGGACCTCAAGAGGCTGTTTCGCGCGCTCTCCGCTAGGTGGCGTATCGGCTCAAATTATTCGCGAATACTTCGCTCATCAAAAAAGAAAAAGAAAAAAGGAAACCATCATCAGGAAGGCATCGCTCCATTTCCATGATGAAATTAGCGGTGCAGGATGCGTATACGCCATCTTTTTTAACGCGATAGGGTTAAAGAGCTCGTTTCGCAGAAATTCCGGTGTCGGCGTCAGCGTCGTTGGTTGTGAGCGAAAGATCACCTTGTCTGTGACCGAAAAATCGAGAAAGATGCAAATAAAATTTAAAAAAAATTCCGGGTCCGAATGCGGATCGAACCCAGGCCGTCTGCGTGGCAAGCAGGTGTTCTACCACACAGCCACGCTTTTTTTTTCTTTCATGGTATTTATTAAAATGTGTGTTAGAATGAACATAAACGGCACTAATAGCTTGAAACAAGTACAATAACACAGCGACAATAAGCGCTCTGGCGCTACTAAGGAAACACTCGATGACTAGCGAAGTGCATTAGAGCAGCGAGAGTTCATCAAATCATGTCATACGCGAAAGATGGTGAGGCCAAGAACCTCACCAAGATGGGGTACCAGTCCGGTTCAAAATCTATTTCCTCATAAATGTCCTTTAGGTGAACAACCATTCTAATAAAATGTGTTCTCGAAGAAATGGTGGGTTCTGCGTTGCGGTCTTGCATACGTGTCTTCCATAGGCTGTGCATACCCATGAGGAAAAAACATATCAAAGGGCACTTCATCCAGTGACGTTGGCAAAAGATAACGTATAGTGTAAGAATTGATTACAAAACATTTCTTTAGAGCCCGTTGAAGGACATCCCAGAACAGGATAGCGTCTTTGCAGCTAACAAAGCAGTCTTCTATATTGCCTCCGGCACATCACGTAGGCGGCAGTTAACAGAAGAAACAAAAATACCTTTACTTTTTAACCATGTTTTTACGGGCAGCGTTTCAGTATGTAGTTTATAGAAGAATGTTTTTTGCATTTGGAGGGGCATACATTTTGCGCACTCGTTTCAGCACATCATGACCTGGAAGATCGGAGTACAGTGTACGGTACAACGGAGGCGGAAAGAGCATAGATAGCAAATCCTTGTATAGTACTTTGCGCGATACTGTATACAAGTATTCTATAGAAAAGTGAGCTTTAATGAACCGAATTGCGGAATAAACTTCCTGCATGAATCCCCACAAACACGGGCGCTCGGAAAAGTTTGAAGAAATAACTAAGTCAGGTAAGCAGTCAACAAATATAACCTGCAAGAATGAACGAATTATGGGATGGGAATTGTCACGGAAAAAAGAAAAAGCGGGAAACTGTTTGCCATAGATAAAGATGTACTAATCCCAACCCACCGTCACTAACTGACCTGAATATTTTGTCACGACGCATGGGCTCAAAAGTAGAAGACCATATGAAGGTTGCAAAAAATCCGGGTGAAATCGTTGTATATAAAATCTTGCACAGTGGATAAGTCGCAATACGTAGTAGAGCCAAGGTCTATCGAAATAGGTCGCGAAACTTCGGGCGAAAAGCGGTTCAGAAGCTATTGCCAGGGACATCAGCATGGGGAGTTATGGGAGCTGCGATTGAAGCGCGACTGTGTTTGGAGGGAACAAACACTAATAGTGAAAAACCAAGTTTTATGCGAACGTGAAGCAATCGTTATGTTTAACAAATGACATTTATTTCCCCCCAACAATATTATGTAGGTGCAATGAGCAATGAATTTATGATAGTGTTTTATTATTGCGAAAAATCTTTTTCCTAGCGCCCTCTGCGTACGCCATTATTAGCTATATACTCAGTGCAGCCCTTGCGCTGCATGGAAAGGCGCGCTCGTAAAATTTGTGTGTGATGACACACCCCCTCACGTGTTTTAGTGTTTTGCACTTGCTTGCGTTCTCCGAATTATTGTCGTGAAAATTTTTGTGCTGTGCGCGAAGTTGTGACGTGCGTTTCATCCTTGGTGAACGTCTTGAGTACAGCGTCCAACGGGCAGCGGGACGATGCGGATAACATTTAACGCCGAGTGCTTGCCTCGGTACCTGCGGAAACGATGTGCTGTGCAAGGATGCAGTAGCAACACACGTATGCTTGGCGACCTATGCCTTTCAGATAAGAAACAAGGGCAACGGTTTGGAAGACTGTGTTCACTGGACTTTCATGCATCAGTATTCCTGTGCCCCGGTTTCCTTCTTGAACACGCAGTGCCTACTATTATTTGTGTTATCGGTGAGCAGATCGCTAAGTTATCTATCGCGCTACAGTTCGCATACCTGCATTCGCATACGTAACGGTAATTTATCGGAGCATAAGGCAAAACAAAGTGCATGTAGTGTCCGCACACTTTTCGAGCTTATTCACTTGGTGCTCATTGTGTGCAGTGTAATAAAATTGAGTTATTGTGACCCTTGAATAAAACTTAAGTGTCATAATTTTCGCGTGACTAGGCGTCATTTCTTGTTAGAACTCAAGAACACAAGCAATGTGCAAACTAAATAACCTGCGTATGTGCGAAGCAAATAAGCAACGCTGCAAATATGAAATGTACACTGCTGCTTGCTTTATACCATCTGAGGAAGATGCCACGAACGCCGAATAAAAGTTGCAAGAATAAGTTTTCTAGTGAAACTGAGGCGAATTGAACGGTAGTACACTTAAACACCACTGTATATATTAGTTAGTCGATATTAGTTTAGCTGGCGTTGACTTGAAGCGCACTCGCAGTGGACTCGCCGGCGATCGCCTTCGCGCGAGTCCTTGGCGATCAGGGGCCTACGAAAACTAATTTGAAATCAAATTTCGCGCTATTGCCAACAAAATGACGTCACCTGTTTATCGACTATTACGTCACATTCGCTTTATTTTTTGTTCCGCCGGAAGTGTTCCCTCCTCACATAGATGGCGCTAAGCCCCATCAGCAGCTGATGAGCCGCCATTTTCTGAACGTATGGGCTTCTATGGAAGCTTCGCTACCAGTTACATTTACCTTGGTAGAGCTTTGTTGCTAGAAAAGTATTACAAGCTTCAGCTCTCCCAAATATTGATAGGTGGTGGGGAACAAATGCCTGGGCTTGTCGTTCAAGCTTAGGGACGCGCTCCTTCCAGTAATGCGCACTGAATCTATATGCATCTGACGGTACACCGAGGTACGTTGGTGGAGTTCCTGTCCAATTAATTCCTGCGAACTGACTAGGCGTGCTACCCCACGAGCGAAACCATAATCCTAAACTCTTCGAGGCGTTTAAACGAGCTCCTGATACTATGCCAAATTTGTCTATTGCAGATACCACATTTTCTACACTTGGTTTATCTGTGCAAAAGAATGCTACATCATCTGCATAAGCTAACACTCTAACTTCAATGCCTAATATATCGAAGCCACGAATACAACTAGATCGCAATATACTTAAGCACAGCGGCTCTAGATAAAGGGCAAACAGAAGTGGTGACATGGGGCAGCCTTGCTTTACAGAGGAGCGAATAGAAACAGGTTTCGATAGCCGTCCGTTAACAATAAGACGAGTCGAAGATTGATTATAGCAAAGTATAACGCCTTTAAGCACAACGTTGCCAACATAGGCATGTTCAAGAAGAGAAAAAAGAAACGAATGACTAACCCGATCAAAGGCTTTCGCATGGTCTACCTGCAACATTGCAAGCTGTTTTTTGATGTCCATAACAGTACTGAAGAACTGTACGAGCAACGTGTATATTGTTTTGTATAGATCGGCCCTTAATTCCACATGTCTGGTGAGACCCAATGAGAATGGACATCGCAAATTGCAACCTATTTGTTAATACCTCTGCAAAAATTTTGTAGTCAACGTTTGACAGTGATATTGGCCTGTAGCCCTCAACAGAGCGAAGTTTTTCCTTGTCAGAACTTTTCGGTATCAGAACTGTGTGGCTTTTGCAAAAGGATCGCGGGAGTGTCTCCATGTCATAACTTATTTTAAAAATATCCAGCAATATGGGAGAGAGAGCTTTTTTGAAAGTATTGCAAAATTCAGCAGAAATGCCGTCAGGGCCAGGTGTCTTCGATGAAGGTAAGCTGTCAATTGCTTGCTCAATTTCCTGTATTGTAAAGGACTACTAATGGCGGCACAATCGTCGTCTTCCAACGGGCTCAAAAGGGAAACAAAACTAGCTGTGAGGTCGACATCAGGGTTAGAGAGAGCACTAAATAAACTTTCATAGTGCTTTTCGAACTTCGACGTTATGTCTTACATCTGTTACAAGAGCACCGTTGGAGTATAGGTCTGTAATTGCTTTAGAATTTGCATGGCGTTTTTCATCGAGTAAAGCTTGACGCGTTGGCTGTTCTGAGTTTAAGGTCCACTTGTGTCGAGATCTAATACGTGCCCCTCTGTAGCGAGCAGCATGATATTTTTGTAGTTGACATTTAATATTTTCAATTTCATTAATGTACGATCCCGGTATCTCGCATTCCATCTCATAAAGGTTGCACAGGCTTTTAAAGAGCGTCTTTTCTTCGTTCTTCCTATAATAAGACTTAGTAGATCCAATCTCTATAGCTATAACACGAACTTCTTGTTTAAATAGCTCCCAAGCAGCATGTATATGTAGACCTCTTGAAAAAGACTGCATCAATGCTGTCGGCACACGATTCACGAATTCCTGATCGCATAGGAGCTGTGAGTTTAACTTCCAAAGGGACCACTGTGGTCGGAATCTGTTTCGACGATTAACGCCAATTTGTGCGATAACGATACAGTGGTCTGAGAACGACACTGGTTCAGTGATACAAGACATTTGGCGGCAAAGGAGTGATGAGCACACGTAAATCCGGTCAAGGCGAGCATATGTACTTCCTTGAACTCTTGTATATGCAGTTACTTGACCCGAGACACCAATGTCAATAAGCCCTGCATTGTCTACAATGCCGGATAAAAAGCTCGCCACTCCTGTCTCGCCGGCCATTAGGATTGCTACGATCGTTAAGGTCACATACACAGTTAAGTCCCCCATTAGCACAGTGAATCGGTCAGAGTAAATTAAACTGGACATATTTTCAAATAATTCAAGTCGTTTTGAAATCTCATTAAACGCATATAGATTGATAATTCGCCACGGCGTTCCTTGCTACACAAAATCACAGCACACATATCTACCCTCGTTATCAACACTAGTACTTGTTGCCGAACATGGTAGGCGCTTTCTCAGAAACAGCCAACAGCCCGCAGATAAGCCTTTTGCATGTGAAATACACACATTATACTCAGACAGAAACGGCCGGAGGGCCCTCTCAGTCTCCTCTTCGCTCTCAATCTTTGTCTCCTGGATGGCGACAAAGTCGAGACGCTTTCGTTTGAAAAGTCTACGGAGCTGCGCCTGTTTCTGAGATGACCTAAGGCCGCGTACATTCAATGTTGCAAAGATAAGTCGCTCAGACTGCGCCATGGTGACTACCTTCTGTTGCGCTTATTGTTCCATGTGGTTAGTCCTGGAGGTCGATGGTGAGACTTCTCTTTAACTCCCACCAGGCCTCCTAGATCGCGATCGTCGACACTTCCCTTTGTGCATGGACGTTCGGCGACGGCGCGTCTTCTTATTCACAGCCGCTGTGTCACTCTCGTTGCTTGATGATTCGGAGCTGTACGTCGCACGGCGCTTAGGTATTGTAGTATCCACAGCCTGTCCATCATCTTCTAACGTCGTAACGTGATGAAAATGCTGCTGTGAAGCTATGGCACACGCAGTTGAAGCATCTTCAGAGACCTCTTTCGTAGGAACCTCCTCGTGTGTAAGAGGCTTTCCGGAGTCATTTTGGGTCAGCTGCTTGCAAGAGTCACTTGGTCCTTTGCATGCAGAAACTTCAGCTGCTGTATCCGCGTTTGATTCCTTTGCATCTTGTGGATCCTTTTTGCTGAAGTCAGTGGAATCTGAGGTAGACGGAGTGTCTCCTGTTGCATCCAAAACTTCTGTGGCATTCATGATATGCTCTTGTAGGTTATCATCATGTTGCTGCGTGCGCTGTCGTAGTTTGTTAGCATAGGTCACGACACAGTCCTCAGCTGAACGACCGAAACGCCGACAGTCATCGCAGCGAGGAGTCCTGCAGTTTCGACGGATGTGTCCAACCTTATTGCAGTGAAGGCAGAGTGGTGGGCGGCCAGGAATCAGAACGAGACTCTGTACTCCACACACAGTCAGAAGGTGCGGAATGTCGCCCACTCGGACTCCATCGGCAAGGGACAATACGACGTCACGATTAAGAGTCCGCATTTGCTCCATGTCCGCCACTTTCCAGCTTTCTGATGATATTGATTTAATTTTTCCGAAAACGTACAGTGCCTCTCGAATGTAGGCGTCTTGCAAGTGCTCAGGTAGCCACAGAAGCTTCATCTTTACTTCGGTGGGCTCCGAGTCAATAACAAGGCATCGACGGCTTCTGACGAAAAATTCACCTAGTGTGACTAACTTCGTTTTCGTCAGTGTTGATTTGCACGTGGCCATACATACATGTGACATCTGAAATTGACCTATGGAGCTTATTTCCTTTAAGTCAATAATGTCCCGAGAACATCTCTGAAGTCCTGAACCCGGTAAGGGCGACCACCTAAGTCCGCTTGTTGGAAAACTGAATGCACCAGTAGCGTAGCCAGAAATTTTTTTCGGGGGGGGGGGGGGGGTTCAACCATACTTTATGTCTGTTCGTGCGTGCGTTTGTATGTGTGCGTGCATATATACGCAAGCAAAACTGAAAAAATTTCGGGGGGGGGGTTTGAACCCCCCCCCCTGGCTATGCCACTGGAATCCACAACCAGCTTACCGGTGGGAAGACGAGGCAGTACAACACGGTAGTCATTGCCGCTGGCTGAAGCCTGAGCAGCACCTCGGCCCAAGGCCGATACTTGGAGTTACATATAAAATAACTTCCTCTGCTTGGAAATGCAGTGAAAATAACTTTCATGCTTCACAAACACACGCGTCCTGTATACAGGCATCACAATACAACGTGTAATGTCGCAGTAATACTGCGTGGTACCAGCGTGCATTGCCATCGGACGTCAGAAGATGTGAATATCGTAACGACATTGTGGTTCAAAGCCGGCCACCCATTACAAAAGGCACGCGCGTTACTGCGTGTATTCCCTTAAGACCACGTAGTGGGAGTACGTAGCAAGTTCGAAAACATTTCCCGCATTTCCCGCGCATAATTACTCGTGGTTTAAAGCATATATGCTACCGATTACATAGTATGCACTAAGTGATTGAAGTACGCACTAGGGACAGGATATCGCTATCGCGTTCAACATGATGGTCAACAAAGGTCTATGTTTAACTTGTATATTCCATGTAGCCACAGCCGTCACTGCCTGGTTCATGGCCGCGTGACTGATTAGCGTAATTCTTTGGAATATGTAGTGTGGAAAGATCTTGCGTAAAAAGTGGATCTTACATCAAGCGTCTGAATGAATGTCTATAAAAGTTTGAAAACGAAGCAATATATTAAGGGCTCATTCGCAAAACTTCGTGTCGTCTAACTTCGCTCTTTGTTCTTCAGTCACAGGTATGCGGTCAAGAAAACCCGTTATGATTTCCCACGCCGGTAGTTCACCATAATATATCGCATATTATATCACATATACATCATTATACGTCATGATACATGCACCACGCATTAAGTTCCGCAATCCGTGTGCATGCTAGCTTAGTTTTCTTGCCAATAAATCTTATCAGTAGTATTATCTAACACGAAAGCGCCACAGTATATTTTTAGTAGAACGTCTATTGGAAAAGCGGATAGAACTATTCGGAGGGTAGACAAAAGTACGTAAGCCTTGCGCTGCAGTGCGCACTACCAGAAGATAAACTTGATCACTCTTTATAGTGCAAAGCTCATAGATGGAAGTCTGCAGGACATAACGCTACTCTTCTTTATTTCTGTCTGCAAGCGGGCACATTTCTCGAGCGAAGTTGTTGCAACAATGAGAAGCATAGCACGGACAAAAAAGGCGCTTACGCGATGTACTTCTGATTGTATCGCTGTTTTGAACAGACGTTGATCAATTTGCGTGTCATGGGACTAGGAAAAACACAACGATTGGAGTGGATGGTACACTGTCGTCCTTTATTAAAGGGAACACGCGAGCGCGTGGCCTGCGCTCTGCGGTGGCTGCATACAGCACCATCAAGCGACAGCTGAAGAAAGCGCGTCCGCTTTCGGCGGCACCGCCCGTTGTCAGACCGCAGCGGGAGTGTTATCTAGCAGCGCATGTCCAGCGGTCCATGGCATCCGAGATAGCGCGCCGGCCGTCCCAATCGCACGGAGAGTGTGTAATTTCAGAGGTGGGCGTGGCCCGCTCTTTCTCCGCACCGCGGCGCTCGCCGCTGAGGGTGGGAAAGGCTGCCGCGCCCTCGGCGCGGCTTGCAGGAGGCGAGGAAAAAATGCTTTTGCGCTTTTATATTGCCACGCACTATTCTTATTTTCACTTTTGTTGTATTCGGTTTTCGCCCACAGAGACCTTCAGCAAAGCTCAGCTCAAACCGCGCCTTATTGTTCTAGAACCTTCGCGATTATTGTAGATCGTTTTGTTAAGATTGCAGGCAAGACGCGACCACTCGCGATTATTCCAGAGCTTGCGCGATGACCTGTGATAAGGCTAGAATGTTCGACGCGTGATGCATAAAAGCCAGCGCGCTCCAAGGATGTTCAGTTCATCGACGGCCGACGCTCCGTTCGCCGCTATCAGTGCCAGTGCTTATTGCTGTAATCTGACCTTCCGTTTACCGGCCACAAGTTCGGCCTAATAAACAGTTTCATCTTGAACGTACCGACTGCTGCTTGGGTCAACGTCACGACCACGTGACATCTGGTGGAGGTGCTGTTCCTTCATGTTCCGGACGCCCCCGTCAGGCCGTGAACCCAGCCCACAGCGCGGAGAAGACACCGAAGCCCCCGTGCAGCAACGAGCTAGCCGCAGGCTGAAAGGCTTGCAGCCAGAGCACGGACTCCTGCCGGAAAAGACCAGGCAAACCAAGACGACGACCTCAACCGCAGCGACGATGACAGCCCCTGTGCCGCCTGCGCCCATCCTTCTCCGGCAGCCGAAGGAGCCGCCAACTTTCCGCGGTTCATCACACGAGGACCCGGAGACCTGGCTTGAAAAATACGACCGTGTCGCCGCTTTTAACAACTGGAGCAATGAAGACAAGCTACGGCATGTGTATTTCGCGTTGGAAGACGCGGCTAGGACATGGTTTGAAAACCAAGAGCGCATCCTGACAACATGGGACGTTTTTCGTACTATATTCCTGGCCACATTCACGAGCGTCGTCCGCAAGGAGAGGGCCGAGGCTACGCTCGAAACCCGCATCCAGTTTCCGAACGAGAACGTCACATTATTCACGGAAGAAATGACCAAACTCTTCCGCCACGCAGATCCAGCCATGCCCGAAGAAAAGAAAGTTCGCTTCCTCATGCGAGGAGTGAAACGGGAGCTCTTTGCGGGACTGATGCGGAATCCACCAAACAGCGTCGAAGAATTCGTCTCGGAAGCGACGACGATTGAGAAGACGCTAGAAATGCGCACCCGACAGTACAATCGTCGCCTGACTCCAGACAGCGCAGCTGTTCAAGCCCTCGGCTCTGAAGATCTGCGCGAAACCATCCGCGCCATCGTGCGAGAGGAGCTCCGGAAGCTCTCTTTTCCACGGCCAGAGGTGACGTCGATTGCTGAGGTAGTACGCGAGGAGATCCAGCAGTCACTTGGCGTTGCTCAGCCAGTACAGCCGCAGCCACAGGCTATCAGCTACGCTGCTGCGGCCCGCCGTCCCCGCTCCTCCGCCGCGCCCACGTAAGACGCCACTCCGCCGCAGTTCCGCCGCCAGACACCTCCGCCGCCACCACCGACGTCATACAGCCCGCCAGCCGGCCAACGACACACGCCGAGGAAGACCGACGTTTGGCGCGCCCCCCGATCACCGCCCACTATGCTACCACTGCGGAGAAGCTGGCCACACCTACCGCCGCTGCCAGTACCGCCAGATGGGACTACGCGGATTCGCCGTCAACGCGCCGCGTCCGCAGCCAGGCGAACGGCCTCGCGACATCGACGACTACCTCACTGGAACACAGTGGCAAGAACGACGACCTTCCCGCTCGCCGTCGCCCGGCCGCTACATGTCACCTCACCGCCGGTAGTACAATGGCCCAAACCGGGGCCGGTCGCCTAGCCCGTATCCGGGAAACTGAAGGCAGCAACCGATGGAGGTGCGGTTGCTGTACGACGAAATGCCGAAGATCCTCCGCGGCCGCCGACGACGACAACGCGAGGAAACCAGGAGAATACGACGCGAAGCAGACGAAGCCCTGCCGACGAAACGTCGCGGACCGACGAAGACGTGACGACACAACAAGGAAGCAGCGCAACAAATCGACGTAGCCGTGATCCGACGCCGCGACCCAACCGCAACGGACGACGACGAACCAGCGACCTCGACGTAATATTCGACGGTCACAACGTCATCGCTCTCGTCGACACTGGAGCCGACTATTCCGTCGTCAGTGGGCCTTTTTGCGACGCAGTTGAAGAAAGTGAAGACTGCTTGGCAAGGCCCTGAAATCCGTACCGCTGGGGGTCATCTAATAACGCCAGCCGGTGTTTGCACAGCAAGAGTCACCATCAATAACCGGACCTATCCAGCCAGCTTTCTAATTCTACAGCACTGCTCCAGGGACGTAATACTTGGGATGGACTTCCTAAGTAAACACGGCGCCGTCATTGACCTAAGGTCTGAGTCGATAACACTAACCTCAGAAAAAGCGCTGCCTACCCACACGACGCCAGGGAGCCATGCACTGAACGTGATAGAAGAGCACGTCACCGTTCCGCCTCTCTCCAGCGTCATCATTTCCGTCGGCACCGAAAACCCCGCAGACTTCGAAGGCGTCATCGAGGGTGATCAGCACCTGCTTGTAAACCGTCAGATTTGCGTGGCACGAGGCATCGCCGAGTTGCGTGAAGGGAAAGCAACAGTGATGCTTACGAACTTCAGCAACGAATACAAGCACGTGAGCAAAGGCACGACGGTCGCCTACGTCGAAGACATTGTGGAAACCAGCGACGCCCTCGCCCTCGACGAGTTTACCGAACATGCTCCGACGAAGCAAGCTCATCAACTAACTTTCGACGTCAATCCGAGCCTTCCGACGCATAAACAAGAACAGCTCAAAACCCTGCTCCTGCAATACAAGGAATGCTTTTCGTCGTCGTCCAGAGTTCGACAGACACCAGTCGCACAACACCGCATCACAACAGAGGAAAGTTCCAGGCCACTACGTCAGAGCCCGTACAGAGTTTCAACGAGGGAACGCGAGGCAATAAAGAAACAAGTCGACGAAATGCTACGCGACGACATCA
Source organism: Rhipicephalus appendiculatus (assembly GCA_030522465.1). NCBI lineage: Eukaryota > Metazoa > Arthropoda > Arachnida > Ixodida > Ixodidae > Rhipicephalus > Rhipicephalus appendiculatus. Next base: position 24,827 of record JALIZH010013074.1, read on the forward strand.
TCCAGCCTTCAAAGAGTCCGTGGGCGTCACCCGTGGTGTTAGTGAAGAAAAAGGACGGAACCCTACGATTCTGCGTCGATTATCGCCGCCTGAACAAAATAACGAAGAAGGACGTGTACCCTCTCCCACGGATAGACGACACCCTCGATCGGCTCCACAACGCGAGGTACTTTTCGTCGATGGACCTCAAGACCGGCTATTGGCAAATTGAAGTCGACGAGAGAGACTGAGAAAAGACCGCGTTTATAACACCAGACGGCCTCTTCGAGTTCAAGGTCATGCCCTTTGGTCTTTGCTCGGCACCTGCGACTTTCCAACGGGTTATGGACACAGTACTGGCAGGGGTTGAAGTGGCAGACTTGCCTGGTGTACCTGGACGACGTCATTGTGTTTGCTTCAAACTTCGACGAACACCTCCGGCGACTTGACGCAGTACTTCAAGCAATCAAGACCTCCGGCCTCACCTTGAAGCCTGAAAAGTGCCGCTTCGCATACGAGGAGCTCTTGTTCTTGGGTCACGTGATCAGCAAGTCCGGAGTACGCCCCGATCCTCAAAAGACAGCCGCCATCGCTACATTCCCGCCACCCGCCGACAAGAAGGCCGTCCGTCGATTTCTCGGCCTGTGCGCCTATTACAGGCGGTTCGTAAAAAATTTTGCCCGCATCGCCGAGCCACTCACTAACCTGACCAGAGCCGACGTCGAGTTCAAGTGGCAAACGCCGCAAGAGGAAGCATTTCAAGAACTAAAACGACGCCTGCAAACGCCTCCGTTACTTGCGCATTTCGACGAACACGGCGAAACAGAAGTGCACACCGACGCAAGCAGCGTGGGACTCGGCGCCGTCCTTGTGCAGAAGACGGACGGACTGGAAAGGGTTATCAGTTATGCTAGCCGGTCGCTATCCAAGGCAGAGGCCAACTATTCAACAACAGAAAAAGAGTGCCTCGCCATCATCTGGGCTACGTCGAACTTTCGCCCCTACCTCTACGGCAGGCCCTTCAAAGTGGTGAGCGACCACCACGCCTTGTGTTGGCTAGCTAACTTGAAAGACCCTTCAGGTCGTCTCGCAAGATGGAGTCTCGGACTTCAAGAATTCGACGTTACCGTCGTTTACAAGTCCGGACGAAAGCATTCTGACGCCGACTGCTTGTGTCGCGCCCCCGTCGACCCGCCGCCACAGGACGACCTTAATGATGACTGCTTCTTGGGAACCATAAGCACCGATGACTTCGCTCAACGACAACGAGCCGATCCGGAACTCAAGGGCCTTATAGAATACCTCGAGGGCAAGGCCACCATGGCTCCAAAGGTATTCAGACGAGGACTGGAGTCGTTTTTCTTGCGCAACGGCATTCTCCTAAAGAAAAACTTCTCGCCACTTCGGGCCGACTCCCTCCTCGTAGTACCTTCAGCGTTACGTCCCGAAGTTCTGGACGCTCTGCATGACGACCCGACGGCTGGACATCTTGGATTTTCCCGTACGCTCGCGAGGATACAAGAAAAGTACTACTGGCCTCGCCTCACTGCCGACGTCACCCACTACGTGAAGACCTGCCGAGATTGTCAACGACGGAAGACACCACCCACTAGGCCAGCCGGACTTCTTGGACCCATCGAGCCACCTCGCCGACCGTTCCAGCAAATCGGCATGGACTTACTGGGGCCGTTCCCGACGTCGAATTCCGGAAACAAATGGATTGTCGTAGCAACGGACTACCTCACCCGCTACGCCGAGACAAGGGCACTGCCCAAGGGCACTGCAGCCGAGGTAGCAAAGTTCTTCGTCGAGAACATCGTACAGCGTCATGGCGCCCCAGAGGTCCTCATTACCGACAGAGGTACGGCCTTTACAGCGGACCTAACGCAAGCGATCCTGAGGTACAGCCAAACAAGTCACCGCCGGACCACCGCCTACCACCCGCAGACCAATGGCCTCACCGAGCGTCTAAATAAGACCATCGCCGACATGCTGGCCATGTACGTCGACGTCGAACACAAAACGTGGGACGCCATCCTTCCGTACGTGACCTTCGCGTACAACACGGCCGTACGAGAAACGACGCAGTTGACGCCATACAAGTTGGTCTACGGACGGAGTCCGGCAACGACGCTCGACGCCATGTTACCAAACGTGACCGACGAGGAAAACATCGACGTGACCACCTACCTACAGCGCGCCGAAGAAGCACGACAGCTCGCCCGCCTACGGATCAAAAAACCAGCAGAGGACTGACAGTCGGCGCTACAACCTTCGACGACGCCACACGGAATACCAACCCGGTGACCGTGTATGGGTGTGGACGCCAATACGCCGACGGGGACTCAGTGAGAAGCTTCTTCGGCGATACTTCGGGCCGTACAAAGTGCTTCGACGTCTCGGTGCTCTGGACTACGAGGTCGTCCCGGACGGCATCACGAACTCTCAACGGCGCCGAGCGCGACCTGAAGTCGTCCATGTCGTGCGCCTCAAGCCGTATTACGCGCGTTAGCAAACCAGAGGACTGCACCTATTGCTTAATTATTGTACGTTCTTTCTTTATTGTTGTGATTTATTGTTGCATGCATTTTCCCCCCGTGTTCTGTTTTAAGCATCGGGACGATGCCTTTTCAGAGGGGGGCATTGCCACGCGCTATTCTTATTTTCACTTTTGTTGTATTCGGTTTTCGCCCACAGAGACCTTCAGCAAAGCTCAGCTCAAACCGCGCCTTATTGTTCTAGAACCTTCGCGATTATTGTAGATCGTTTTGTTAAGATTGCAGGCAAGACGCGACCACTCGCGATTATTCCAGAGCTTGCGCGATGACCTGTGATAAGGCTAGAATGTTCGACGCGTGATGCATAAAAGCCAGCGCGCTCCAAGGATGTTCAGTTCATCGACGGCCGACGCTCCGTTCGCCGCTATCAGTGCCAGTGCTTATTGCTGTAATCTGACCTTCCGTTTACCGGCCACAAGTTCGGCCTAATAAACAGTTTCATCTTGAACATACCGACTGCTGCTTGGGTCAACGTCACGACCACGTGACAATATCACCTCCCACTGATTTACAAATGTCAGGGCAAGGTGTACGAGAGGCAAATTGCTTGCTGGGGCCTATATATACTCAAATCCGTTTTTTTTTTTTTTTTGCTGTAGATATGTGCCTTCTATATTAGAGCACTTAGAAGTGCGATTTAAGCATAGTTACAGGAACTCCTGCGAAAGCAGAACGACGAGAGCTTTCAAAAATCGCGAGTAGGGCTGGCGGCATCGCTATCATTTCTCAGTGTTGCTGGAGGAAAGGTACATGAGCCTTTCAGATCGAAAAATACTGCTTGTAAACTACAAACACTACGAAGGGGTGAGCTTTCTGTCGCGCCGTAAGAAAAAAATGGGTCGAGAAAAAAAAAAAAAAACTTTGAAGGCTTTAAAGCTTTTCTATTCCATTCCACGGCGCTAATTTTCCATAGCACCGCAGTAAGGTAATGTATAGAGGTGGGTGAATTGGAAACGATGCATACTTGGAATATCAGCACGAACATGACGGAGAACACGAGGAGAAGGACACTGCAGTACAAGTGTTGTTTGACAACTGAAGGTCATTGAAGCAAAAACGGTGTTGTTGTCGTGCTGTTTCTTGTGCATGGTGTAGGTTTTTCGTGCGCTCGTTTTTGTTTCAATGAATTTCAACTGTCAGACAGCGCTCGTACTGTGTCAAGCTTCTTGGCTTGTGTCCCGGTATGGTATAGTACGTTAAACTTTATTGAGGTCCTGAAGATCAACCCTCAGGTTGACGCAGGCGGCTCCCACGTTGGGACAGTCCGTGTTCGCTCTCAATTTTGAGATGGAGCATCAGAGGGTATCCACCGTGAAACAGTGATTGCGCCGCTAACGTTGGGTGATGTTTAGGTGGCTTTTTTACAGCGAAAGCTGTTGTGAGATCACAACGGCCGTTTTTGCCCTCCGCCGCCGCCGCCGCCGGTGTCCGTAATCACTATCGCGCGAAATAATGAAAAAAACTAAATAAATAAAAAACACCTATGACAAACTGGGAATCGAACCCGGGCCCTCTGCGCGGCAGCCCAGCACTCTACCACTGAGCTACGCCGGTGCTTGAAACTGCGTTGCAAACTGACCCTACGCAGGCTTCATATCGGGTAAGGAATCGCGTTAACGTGTGTTGTAAAGCGTTTTAGAGCAGTAAAGTAAGAACCAGGCGTCACACAATGCGAATTGCGTAACGAGTGGGTCGTTTAATGCTCCAACCCATTACAAAAGCCTGAGGCATAATTCTTCATCGTCGTCAGCCACAGCATCAACAAAGTGCACATAATTCATTACAAGATTGTAGCGGGCACCACGCTTTTCCGAAGAATGACGAATAATGGCATAGTAGACGCTTCCCCACCACACAGAAATTATCATGATTTATGGCGTAGTGGGTACCATGCAAGTGGGCTTGTAGTAGTTGCCCCAAGAGGGTTAGAAAAGGCTCTAAAAAGGCCGCTCTTCTAGCTTTCGCTGTTGCTGTGCTGCGCGTTCCGCGCAGGCCTGGAGTTTTTCTTTTTTTCCAATAACAGAATAGGGATTGCCCACTTTCTGTGGCACATACGGAGAACGAGTTCTTGTGTAAATAGGACGGACAAATTTTGGTTTCACCCCTACAAAGACAGCCTTGCTGTAAACAGAACAAGCGACAAACGCACTTGAAACAAATTGCGACACTGCTGGGAAGCGCGCAGCGCCCCA